>JAFMOD010000853.1:427167-454815 GCA_019802435.1 Corydoras maculifer | reverse complement strand
GTTGCGAGAGGAAGCAAAAAACTAAATACATTGATGACTAACCGGTTTCGCACACTCATTCAGGCCCGAGATGCAGCCTGCAGATCAGAAGACAGAGCACCATACAGTGCGTCTCACACCGACCTAAGGAGAGGCAACAAGACCGCCAAAGCAGGGCACTAGACGACAATAGAGGAACAGCTTAACAATCCTAGACAGATATGGCAGGGCATCCAGTCCTTCACCAATTACCTGGTGACTCAGATGTGTCACTGGCTTACCTAAACTGATTCCATGCCCGCTTTGAGTCCCAGGCACAACATTCAACCTCACCCCCCCCCCCACCCCCCACTACAACCCATTCCAGTCTCTGGTTTCCCCCCACTCACTCTTGCTGCTGAGGACGTGAGACTGGCGCTTCATGCCTTGAACCCCTGGAAAGCTACAGGCCCGGATGGTGTACCAGGGAAGGTGCTCAAGGCATGTGCTGACAAGCTAGCACACGTCTTTATCAACATCTTCAACTTGTCACTGGAACAAGCCATCATCCCAGCCTGCTTGAAATCAGCCACCATCATCCCAGTTCCCAAAAAATCACCCACAACCAGTCTAAATGACTTCTGCCCCGTAGCACTCACTCTAGTCATTACTAAGTGCTTTGAAAAACTGCTTCTGAAACACATCAGAACCTGTCTCCCCCCCTGTTCTGGACCCGCACCAGTTTGCATACCAGACGAACAGATCCACAGTAGATGCAATAGCTACCGCCCTTCGTTCAGGGATGAGTCACCTGGAGAAACCAGGGAACTACGTCAGGATGCTCTTCATTGACTACAGCTCTGCCTTTAACACAATAATACCAGACATTTTGATTCCCAAGCTTGCCTATTTGGGGCTTCCACCATCAACCTGCTCCTGGATTAAGGACTTTTTAATCAATCGTCAGGTTAATCAATCTTCAGGTAAAACTAGGCCCTCACTTTTCTTCCATCCGAACCCTCAGCACCCAGCTCCCCCAAAGCTGTGTGCTGTGCCCACTTCTCTACTCACTCTACACATATGACTGCAATCCCGCCACCCAGAGAACATCATTGTGAAATTTGCTGATTACAAAATGGTGGTGGGATGGATAACCAGGGGTGATGAGGTGGCATACAGAGATGAGGTCCACTTGGTGAGTGGAGTGCAGCTAACAACTTGGCACTGAATACCACCGAGACACAAAAACTCATCCTGGACTTCTGTCAAAACAAGGCCACCCCTGCCCCTCTGTACATCAATGGCAAATGTGTCGAGCGAATGGAATAATTTAAATACTCAGGATTACACATCTCTGCAGAAAGCCAACATCTCTGCACTGGTCAAGAAGGCCCAGCAGCGGCTACACTTCCTGAGGGTGCTCAGAAAGAGCAACTACACACAAGCCACCATACACTGTTCCACCATCGAGAGCCTGCTGACGTATGCTGTGTCAGTGTGGCACTTCAGTCGCACAGAGGCTGACAGAAGAAGACTGCAGAGAGTGACCAACACAGCAGAAAAAAATCATTGGCTGCTCCCTGCCTTCCATAACCTCAATCTACAACTTCTTCTGTCTCAGCAGCACAAGGAACATCATAAAGGACAATACCCACCCTGGCTTCTACCCACCATTTTCAACCACACCGGCCATAACAAATAGACTCAGGGACCGCTTCTTTTTCAAAGCCATTACAATGTTAAACGGGAACCTGCACTAAATCGACACATTACATGTCTCATTTATGTGTCAGTATTATGTCTGTCTATGCATAAAATATTTTTGCACAGTTTTCTTAATTAGTTTTTTCTGTTGTGAAGGGATACAAATTTGTGATTTGTAAGTACTTTGTGTTCAAGGGAATTAGCGCATTCGATAACGATGGGGCAATCTGGCCGACAATTGCCCAAGGCCTATATTTAATAAAAACTAGATGCACCTGGTGGCTGGTGGATAAAGTTCAAAGGCAGCCCAGCTGTATCGAGCTCCCCCAGATAAGGGATGGAACGGTGTGTTCACCCCCCATAGAACTCCTTCGACAAGTTGTTTCAGAATAAGCAGAACAAGGGATGGGTGTTTCAATAAATACAGTCAGCAACTGGACTTCGGGGCTCTGTCTTGGTGGGACCGGTGTGGTGCTGAGATCAGAGTCGGATCGCAATCTTGGGCTTGTCTTGCGATTCTCCTCGCGATGAATTCTTCGCGATTCTCTTGCGATTCTCCTCGCGATTCTCACCGCAATGCCCCTCGGGTTCCTCAGCGATCCACGGAGCAACCGCCCTGTGACTGTGAGCCGCGCCGCACCACTAGGGCGCCCCCGCTCACCGTCAGCGAGACCCTGCTCGCCTCAAGCGTTTCCTCGCTCGCCTTCGGCGAACCGCCACTCCTCTTTGGCGCTCCGCCACGTGCTGCGAGCGACCCACGCATCGCTCCATGCTGAGCGCGTGGTGCTTGTCACCCGGTTCAGCGCCACCAGCGGGCCGCCCCCTGATTCGTGCTGTGCCGCGAGCGACCTGTGGAGCAGTCCTGTGGTCCGAGGAGGAGGCCATCTATTTTCCCCACTTGGAACCATACCGCGTTCGCCCTGGACTACTATGCCTCCGTGCTGGACTATTGGTCCCTGTATCAGGACAATGTGCCACTCACTCCGGACAAGTTGTTTTCTGGACTGGAGGTTTGGAGGGCTGTTCCACCTGCATGGGACTCTGGACCGGTTCCCCTGTTCATAGACCAAGACTGGGTCACCTCTGCGTCCACTCGGGTCGCCTCTGCGTCCACTCGGGTCACCTCTGTGTTCACTCGGTTCACCCCTGCGGTCGTGTGTACCCCGGTCTCTCCTGCGGCCGCGTTTGTTGCTTCGGTCTCTAGGCCCGCGGTTTCCTCTCCGGTCTCCGAACCCGCTGTTTCTCGGGTCCCTGAGTTCACGTTCGGCTCTCCCGCACCGGAGTCCGTATGGGGGTTGGGTCGCCCTCGCGCTCACAAGGGGCCACAGCGCGGTCGCGCACACATGGGGTCACGTCGCCCTTGGTCTATTGAGGGGTTAGGGCGCGTCCGGAACCGCATAGGGTTACGCCCTCGTACCCACAACGGGTCACGGCGCCCCCGCATCCTTAAGGGGTCTCGCCTCCCTCACAAGGGGTCTCGCCGCACTCACAAGGGGTGTCGCCACCCACACGCAACCAAGAAACTTCGCACTCTCAAGCGGTCACGGCGTCCCCACATCCTCAAGGAGTCGCGTCCTCCTCGCGCTCGCATGTCTTTGCGGCGCCCCCGCATTCTCAAGGGGTCCCGTCCCTCTCGCACTCACAAGGGGTCACGGCGCCCCCGCATCCTTAAGGGGTCTTGCCGCCCTCACAAGGGGTCTCGCCGCACTCACAAGGGGTCTCGCTACCTACAGGCACCCAAGGAACCTCGCACTTTCAAGCGGTCACAGCATCCCCACATCCTCAAGGGGTCACGTCCTCCTCACGCTCGCATGCCTTTGCGGCGCCCCCGCATCCTCAAGGGGTCCCGTGCCCCCCGCACTTACAAGAGGTCACGTCTCCCACACCCTCACACGGGTTCACGGCGCCACCGCTCTTCCCGGTCACGTCATCCTGGCACCCTCTAGGGGTCTCCTCGTGGTCCTCGAGCCCTCTTTTGTTTGGTTTCGCATCCCCCAGGTGCCTTTGCCCCCCGGTTGTTTTGGGGGGGCGATATGTCAGGTTGGGAGGGCTGGGCCACTCCCCCCTGTCTCCCGTGTTTCGGGGTTGGCCGTGTTGGGCTTCCGTAGGTAGGGCCCCATCCCCTTGAACTGGGATTGGGTCCTACCTGATCACATTGATATGGCGTATTTTAAGCACGCATGTCCCGTGAGCCACATTGTTTTGTTTAGTTTATCCCGGCACGTTTTGCCGTGCGTTCAGCGGCGTTCCCGCTGTTATATTTTTGTTTTGCTCCCGGCACGTCCCGCCGTGCCTTCAGCAGCGTTCCCGCTACCATCTGTAAATAAACAGATATTTGTTTGCTTACCTAGTCGCCTGGCTCACTTCCTGCAACCGCCCCGATCGTGACAGTTCGGCAGGCCAGCATTATTTGTTTAATGATTCTGTCTCTGTTCCTTTCATAAACTCACTTGTGCTTAACTGGTCGCCTGGCTCACTACCTCGCATCTTAATGCCACACTCTGTGCGTTTATGCGCAGCGCCACCAGTGGTCGGACGGCGCCTTTTGTGACATATACTGTGTATGCACAGTAATGACAATAATACTATTCTATTCTAGAAAGAAGGGATCCTATGTTAGGGCCTTGGTGTGGCCAACTCAAAATCTGATTGGTTAAAACAACAGTTTGATCAACACTTATTTTATTATACCAGACCTGCAGAACTGCTTGTCTCAGGCGGAATTATTTGACACTGGCAACAAATGATGGCTGAAGTGTGAATGGTTGAATGCCTTAATATGAAAAGATATGTATGGAAGCATCACAACCAGAAGAAATGCTATGAATGAAAGCAGATAGACCATCTGGAATTATTAAGTATTGATTAACAAAATACTGTATAATTGTCATCACTCTGTAACTCAGGACAAATTATGGTCAAACAATATTAAAGAAATAAATCCAGTGGTGGGGAGCAACAAAGTTATTTTTAAGGTAAGGTAATCAGTTCCAGGCTCCCACACAGTAATAACACCATGGCCCAATAGGAGACCCAACAAACTCCGGATATGCCAGTTATACCACCAGTGGCCAGTGGTGTGACATTAGTAGGATCAGACATGCAATGCCCACAAGTATTGTATTAGTGATAACTTGCATCCGCTTAAGTTTTCACATCCTATCTTTTCCTATACTGACCGAAAATAGATACTCATCACTTTTGTTTCTGCTCCCATTTTTCTTGAGCTAAAAACTACTTTTATATGTATATTATATGATATTGTATGACATGTATGTACACAAAAGTATTTTTATCTTAAATATTGTTCACAAACCAAAACTGCAAACACTATAGGCATTGGGGCATCACTCAAACAGGTTTACCTCAAGTATAACATAATTTGTAGTAACAGGACCAAAATTGTTACTAGTAAAAACCAGTGGTGGGCTGTGCATTTTATACCTAAGCCTTCAGTAATTATCTGTAATTAATCCACCTGTCAATAACTATTCTATGGCTATAAAGGCATCTTATAATGCAGAAATGCAGTATTAAGAGCTGTTGCATCGTAGGTATATTACTCATTGTGATGGTAGTGCAGCACTGCTGGGGAGAAAGCAAGGCTGACAGTGATGGTGTCACAATGGGAAGGCGACGTGACGCCGAATACAAACTAAGCACACTACCCCAAAGTAACGTGAGCACATGCAAATACATACACCGATACATCTACCGATAATGCTGACCTGCTGACTCAGGGCGCATGTGCACTTAGGAGTAAGTTCAAGTTCAAGTTATTTATTTATATAGCGCTTTTTACAACAGTACATTGTCACAAAGCAGCTTTACAGAATGAATAGCCTTTAAACCCCCAAAGAGCAAGCCGAAGCGACAGTGGCAAGAAAAAACTCCCTTTTCTGTTGTTATTCAAGGAACAAACCTTGGGAGGACCAAGACTCAGTGGGGGACTCATCCTCCTTGAGCGGCCAGGCAGCAACAACAATGTAGGACAGCCATGAGAGTCAGAGGAGTCACAGGAGTAGTCAGCACCATGTGATTAGGTAGGACCCAATCCCAGCTCTAGGGGATGGGCCCTACCTACGGGAACCCGGAACGGCCAAAAGCCGAAATGAAAACAGGGGGGAGTGACGTAACATTCCAAACCCTGACATATTGCCCCCCCAAAACAACCGGGGAGCAAAGCCACACGGGGAGAAAAAAAAACAAAGGGGGACCTGGTGAGGACGCGACAGCGGCGAGACCTGTCAATTGTGCGAAGTAGAAGAGACGACTTTGACGGCACGACGGAGACCTGGCCTTCTGAGGGCGGTGAACCGGCAAGGCTCATCCAACTCGCGGAGGCGATGCAACCCCTTGAGAATGCGAGGGAGATGTGACCCCTTGAGAGTGCGACGGTAATGTGACCCTATGAGAGCGCGAGGGCGGCGTGACCCTTTGAGGATGCGGGGATGTCTTGACCCTTTGAGAGCGCGAGGGTGACGTGACCCTTTTAGGATGCAAGGACGCCGTGACCCTTTAAGAGCGTGAGGGCGACGTGAACCTTTGAGGATGCGGGAACGCCTTGACCCTTTGAGAGTGCGAGGGTGACGTGACCCTTTTAGGATGCAGGGACGCCGTGACCCTTTGAGAGCGCAGACTTAGGTGCTGGAGAGGCTAACGCAGGCTCAGGTGCTGGAGGGAGCACGACCGCAGGGAGAACCGGAGTACACGCGACCGCAGAGGTGACCCGAGCAGACGCGAGCATAGCACAGTCTTTGTTCATATGTTGGATATCTGGAATAGAGACCAGTGTCTCCTGAGCATCCTTCAAACAGTCCAGTGCGGGGAGCACATTGTCCTGAGCGGGTGGCACATAGTCCTGAGCAGGTGGCATATAGTCCAGAGAGGAGAGCAGACCGTTTTGAGCGGGAGGAAAACTGTTCAGAGCGGGAAGTGGATGGTCCTGAACAAGGGGCAAACAGTCCAGCGCAAGTGAATTACGGTCCAGAGCGGATGAGGAATAGTCCAGAGCGGGTGTCACATTGTCCAGAGAGGAGAGCTGACTGTCTTGAGCGGGAGGAAGACTGTTCCGAGCGGGAAGTGGATGGTCCCGAACAAGGGGCAAACAGTCCAGCACAGGCGAATTATGGTCCAGAACGGGTGACACATAGTCTAGAGAGGAGAGCTGACTGTCTTGAGCGGGAGGAAGACTGTTCCGAGCGGGAAGTGGATGGTCCCGGACAAGGGGCGAACCGTCCTGAGCAGGCGAATTACGGTCCAGAGCGGGTGAGGAATGGTCCAGAGCGGTGGTTAACTGGTCTTGAGCGGGGACCATAGACGACCACTACTTCCATATCAGACCACTGGACTGCAACCCAGCCTCTTTCCTCTCAGGCTCCTGGACACAAAGAGAAAAAGCCAGTACCACAGCAACCCCACATAATAATAGGTCCTGGTCTACCGAGGCGGTAACCGAGCACCGGACGCAACCCGAACGGATCACAGACAGCTCGGGATGGAACGCGACAGACGCAGACTGGAACCCGTAGCCTGAATCGATGCCCCGAACCCTGCTAGGCATGCAGATGGCATGGCGCGGATCGCTGACAGAAAGCGGCGGAACGCTGACGACGAGCGGCGGATCGCTGACGGCGTGCAGCGGCTCATAGGGCAGATTATCGGCAGAGCGGGACGGCTCGCGGAGCGGCACGCTGACGGCTAGCGGGAGTGGATGGTCCCGAACAAGGGGCAAACAGTCCAGCACAGGCGAATTATGGTCCAGAACGGGTGACACATAGTCCAGAGAGGAGAGCTGACTGTCTTAAGCGGGAGGAAGACTGTTCCGAGCGGGAAGTGGATGGTCCTGGACAAGGGGCAAACAGTCCTGAGCAGGCGAATTACGGTAAGGAATGGTCCAGAGCGGTGGTTAACTGGTCTTGAACGGGGACCATAGACGACCACTACTTCCTTATCAGACCACTGGACTGCAACCCAGGTGACGCACTGGACACTTCGCCTTGTCTCCCAGCCTCTTTCCTCTCAGTCTCCTGGACACAAAGAGAAAAAGCCAGTACCACAGCAACCCCACATAATAATAGGTCCTGGTCTACCGAGGCGGACGCGACAGACGCAGACTGGAACCCGTAGCCTGAATCGATGCCCCGAACCCTGCTAGGCATGCAGATGGCGTGGCGCGGATCGCTGACAGAAAGCGGCGGAACGCTGATAACGAGCGGCGGATCGCTGACGGCGTGCAGCGGCTCATAGGGCGGATTATCGGCAGAGCGGGACGGCTCGCGGAGCGGCACGCTGACGGCTAGCGGCGAATCGCTGAAGGCGAGTGGCAGAACGCTCGTGGCAAGCAGCTGATCGCTGATGACGCATGGCGGCTTACAGAGTGGATTACTGGCTGAGCGGGGTGACTTGCTGACATCGAGCGGCGGAACCCTTGCGGCGAGCAGTGGATCGCTGACGACGTGCGGCGGCTTACGGGCAATACGCGGCCGATGGCTGAGGACGAGCGGCGAAACGCTAGAGATGAGCAGCAGATCGCTGATGACGCGCAGCTGCTTACGGGACGGATTACCGGTTGAGCGGGGTGGCTTGCTGACGGCAAGCGGCGGAACGCTGACGGCAAGCGGCGGAACGCTGACGGCGCGCGGCGGCTTATGGAGCGGATTACAGGCTGAGTGGGGTGACTCGCTGACGTCAAGCGGCGGAACGCTGACGTCAAGCGGCGGAACGCTGACAGCAAGTGACGGAACGCTCGTGGCGAACAGCGGATCGCTGACAACGCGTGGCGGCTTACGGGCGGTACGCGGCCGATTGCTAAGGACGGGCGGCTGCTTACGGTGCGGATTACCGGCAGAGCGGGATGGCTCGCTGACGTCGAGCGGCGGAACGCTGACGGTGCGCGGCGGCTCTCGGGACGGATTACCGGCAGCGTAAAACCATTCGCGAAGAGGATGGCCGGCGGAGCGAGGTGGCTCGCAGACATCGAGCGGCGGAACTCTGACGGCAAGCAGCGGCTCACGGGGCGGATTACTGCCGGCGTAGAACCACTCGCGGAGTGGATGGCCTATGGAGCGAGGCTGCTCACGCAGCGGCACGCTGTCAGCACGCAGCGGATCGCGATCAATGCGCGGCGATTCGCAGGACAGAATCCCAACCCGCAAGCTGAGAAGCTACCCGTTACCAGCGCCTGGGTGCTCGCTAACTGCGCGGCGCAGCTCGCAGGGCGGATTACCGGCGGTGTGGAACCACTCGCGAAGCGGATGACCGGAGGAACGCAGCGGCAGCGCGCACAGCGGCAGCGCACGCAGCGGCGGCTCGCAGGGTGGGTTCCCAACATGCACACTGCGAAGCTGTCGATGGACAGCGCCCAGGTGATCGCTGATGGCGCGGGCATCCGAACCCGGGGCGAACCGGCCTAGGAAGGCCGCCTCGAACCGGTCGACTGAGGTGAGACAGATGTCCCCGGTGGCCACTAGGCCCTCTGCCCACCTCCGCGCAGGTCCCAGAAGTCGGGAGAGGTAGAACTGCACCCTCTCCCTGTCCGACAGCTTTCGACTGGTCACCGATTCGAACACCCTGCGACAGCCGACAATGTACGTAAGTGGCTTCGAAGCCACCCCGTCGCAGGGTGCCGGGAGCTTGATCGGAACCGAGAGAGGGAGCACAATCTCACCATACTCCGGAACGTGGTCAATCCCCCTCATCGCTCCAACCTCCGAAGAGGGAGAAAAAAAAACAAAACCTAATGGCGGGGCAGCCGGAGAGCACGCCACTGGCGGCCGAAGAAACGGCGGAACTGGAACCGACTGCAGGGACGGACCAAGGAACGGGATGCGCGGCAGCGGGGAATAAACAAAGAATGCGCTTACCCGGACGAAGGAGCCTGGACATAGCAAGGTTGAGAGGTCAGCATTCTGTCACAATGGGGGGGCGCAGTCCGTCCAAAGGCAGCACTGCGCGGTGCGATGTCGTGGAAGGAGCAAGCCAGGCGACCAGGTAAGTAGTAAAAAAGATATTTAATAAATGAAAAGAATCATCCGAACCGAGACGAAGGCGACGTGACGCCGAACACAAACTTAGCACACTACCCCAAAGTAACGTGAGCATATGCAAATACATACCGATAATGCTGACCTGCTGGCGCATGTGCACTTAAGAGTAGACAGCAGGTCACATGTGATTAGGTAGGACCCAATCCCAGCTCTAGGGGATGGGCCCCACCTACGGGAACCCGGCACGGCCAAAAGCCGAAATGAAAACGGGGGAGTGACGTAACACGCCCAACCCAGACAGATGGACTTTCATTAGGGATAATTACAGACATGGTTCCCGTTGATGAATGTGTGCACCTATAAGATACAAAATCACATACCATTAAAATAGAGGTTGCATGAACACAGGGTGTGTAAATAAAGCATGTGAAATCCAGTCTCTGGTCATCTATTGTTACCCACCCCATTACACTCATGTAGCCACTCATTAAAAAAAAACATCAGCAACAATAACCTTATAAAATTGATAAAATTTCAATATTATTTAAAACAAAATAACATTCACTAAAAGTCATATTTGAATCCTGATTATTTGTAAACAAAATCCATCCTCCTTTTTTTCTTAAAAACTGTTGAATTAGTAGAATTTTGTATTGCTATATATGTTTATTCTGAAAGTGAAGTCCTATTTCTGTAATAAGTTTTAATTGGCTGAAAATGTCCACTTAAAACAAAGTACACTTCAATAATAGGGCATGAATACGCTGACATAACTCATGCTTGCTAGAAGGTTTTAGTATCACCAACTTAAAATCTGATTGGTTTACAAGAGCTGTTGCATGTGAAATGGCTTATGACTTATTCCTTTTTCTTTCACATTATCACACTGCACATGTACTGAACTGCATAAGGCAAATGTTGTAAACATCAGATACTGACCAATTAGGGCATATTTATACAGGAATATAGGAATAACAGAAATAAGGTATAATAATGTTTAATCAGTACTGTATATTAAACCAAAAACTTCCTGTTGGCTTTTAAGAAGAATCTTGGATAATTTTGGTTAAATTGCTGTCACTTTATATTATATTATTCTTGTGAGTTAATTCAGAGTAATGCTCTTATGCCTATTGTGTTTGTGGTTTTCGTTTTTCTTTTATAGCCTGACTTACTATTTAACTGTTATATAGTCTACAGCTTGTAGCTGTAGGATTTTTATGTTTCTTGTTAAGCCCATGTTAGACTTTTTTTTAGTTTTAACCTTATATTTATGCTTCACCTGTTCTGCCAGGCACATTGGCTGTTAGATTCATCTGTATTACAACCCATACTTCTATTTATCTTGGTCCCCAATGTTACAATTTATTTTCTTAACCTTTTTTATTGATTTATATATCCCACAAAGCATTAAATATATAAAAGATTATATAAGGATTATAAGGATTACCTATTGATTAAATATTATCCATCCATCCATCCATTATCTTCCGCTTGTCCGGGGTTCGGGTCGCGGGGGCAGCAACCGAAGTAGGGAGACCCAGACCTCCCTACCCCAGCCATCTCCACCAGCTCGACTGGGGGAACCCCGAGGTGTTCCCAGACCGGCTGAGAGTTATGATCCCTCCAGCGTGTCCTAGGTCTTCCCCAGGGTCTCTTTCCAGCTGGACTTGCCTGAAACACCTCCCTCGGAAGGTGCCCAGGATCTTGCTCTTTCGATCATTACCCAAAGCTCATGATAAATGGTAAATCGAGAGCCTTGCCTTGTGGCTTAGCTCCTTCTTTACCACAACAGACCAGTATAGGGTCTGCATCACTGCTGACCCTGCACTGATCCGTCTGTCAATCTCACGCTCCATCTTACCATTACTCGTGAACAAGACCCCGAGATACTTAAACTTAAACTTGAGGCAAGATCTGATCCCTGACCCAGAGAGGACTCTCTACCCTTTTCCGACTGAGAACCATGGCCTCAGATTTGGAGGTGCTGATTTTCATCCCGGCCGCATCATCGGCTGCAAACCGATCCAGTAAGAGCTGAAGTTCGCAGCCTGATGATGCTAACAGGACCACCATTTGCAAACAGCAGCGAAGTGATCCTCAGATCACCAAACCGGACACCTTTACCATCCACCTGCTGCGCCTAGAAATTCTGTCCATATAAATTATGAACAGAACCGGTGACAAAGGACAGCCCTGACGGAGTCCAACCCTCACTGGAAACAAGTCCGACTTATTGCCGGCCATGCGAACCAAGCTCTTGTTTTGCAAATACAGGGACTGAATGGTCCGTAGTAAGGAGCCATGTACCCCATACTCACGAAGCACATCCCACAAAATACCTCGAGGGACTCAGTCGAAAGCCTTCTCCAGATCTATAAAGCACATGTAGACTGGTTGGGCAAACTCCCATAAACCCTCAAGGATCCTGGAGAGAGTGAAGAGCTGGTCCAGTGTTCCACGACCAGGACGACCAGGACGAAAACCACACTGCTCCTCCTGGAGTTTCGACTATCAGTCGGACTCTCTTCTCCAGTACCCCTGCATAGACTTTGCCGGGGAGGCTGAGGAGTGTAATTCCCCTGTAATTAGAACACACCCTCCGGTCCCCTTTTTTAAAAAGAGGCACCACCACCCCCGTCTGCTAGTCCAGAGGCACTGCCCCCGATGACCATGCAATGTTGAAATGCCCCACAACATCCAGAGCTTTGAGGAACTCCGGGCGGATCTCATCCACCCCAGAAGCCCTGCCACCAAGGAGCCCTCTGACTACCTTAGCGACTTCAGCCACAGTGATGGACAAGCCTCCTCTCCGGAGGGCATATTGGTGGGATTGAGAAGGTCCTTGAAGTATTCCTTCCACCGCCTAATGGCGTCCCCAGTCAAAGTCAACAGTGCACCCCCTCCACTATATACTGTGTTGGTGGCACACTGCTTTCCTCTCCTGAGTCGCCTGACAGTTTGCCAAAATCTTCTAGGAGCCGACCGAAAGTCACTTTCCAAGGTCTCACCGAACTCCTCCCATGCCCGGGATTTTGCCTCTGCGACGCACGAAGCCGCAAATCGCTTGGCCTGTCGGTACCGGTCAGCAGCTTCTGGAGTCCCACAAGCCAACCATGCCTGATAGGACTCCTTCTTCAGCTTGACGGCATCCCTTACACGGGGTGACCACCAGCGTGCTCGAGGGTTACCGAACAGGCACCGACTACCTTTCGACCACAGCGCCTGTCCGCCACCTAAACAACGGAGGATCGGAACATGGCACATTCAGGCTCAATGTCCCCCACCTCCCCTGGAATGTGATTGAAGCTCTGACGGAGGTGAGAGTTGAACATCCGTCTGACGGGTTCTTCTGCCAGACGTTCCCAGCAAACCCTCATTATACGTTTAGGTCTGCCTGGTCTGACCGGCATCTTCCCCCGCCATCTGTGATCACCAGGTGGTGATCAGTTGACAGCTAAGCTCCCCTTTTCACCCGAGTGTCCAAGACACATGGCCGCAAGTCCAATGACACAACTACAAAATCGATCATTGAACTGCGGCCTAGGGCATCCTGGCGCCATGTGCACTTATGGACACCCTTGTGCTCGAACATGGTGTTCGTGATGGACAAACCGTGATTTGCACAGAAGTCCAACAACTGAACACCGCACGGGTTCAGATCAGAGACGCCGTTCCTCTCAATCACACCTCTCAAGGTCTCACTGTCATTGCCCACGTGAGCGTTGAAGTCCCCCAGTAAGACTACAGAGTCTCCAGGGGGAGCACTTTCCAATACCCCCCCCCCCCACAGACTCCAAGAAGGCTGGGTACTCTGAACTGCCGTTCGGCGCATAAGACAACAGTCAATACCCGTTCCCCAACCCGAAGGCGTAGGGAAGCTACCCTCTCATCCACCGGAGAAAACCCCAACATGCATGCGTCAAGCCGGGGGGCCACGAGAAAGCCCACACCTGCCCGACACCTCTCGCCATGGGCAACTCCAGAAAAGAACAGAGCCCAGCCCCTCTGTGCGTTGAGGTGATAATTCATGAAATTAAATGAATTCTTAAAAATAAAAAAAATAAAAAAATAAATATTCCATCCATCCATTATCTTCCGCTTTATGCTCTACTAGGGTTGCGAGGGGGGGGGGGTTCCCCATGCTCATCCAGGGGAGCTAGGCAGATACACCCAGGACAGGGTGCCAATCTATAGCTGGGCACACAATCACTCACACACAAACACACTCTATATGGGGCAATTTGGAAAATTCAATTGACCTCGATCCATGTTTTTGAATTGTGGGAGGAAACCGGCAAACCCGAAGACACCCACACGGACACGGGGAGAACATGGAAACTTCACCCAGATTGGGATTTGAACCGGAAAGCCCTAGTGCTGAGAGGCGAACGTGCTAACCACTAAGCCACCGTCCCACTAAATAAATATTATTTAATAATATTATTTGTTGTTTAATTGTATCTTTTAATTTAAAACATGAAATATGGGCTGTGAATCATTAGGACCATCATATTTGACTGGTATGGCATGAACAGAAATAAAACGAAATGTAAAACTGGTGGTTTCAAGTCTTAAAACCTTTAAATTAGATTTCAGTAAAATGAAATCAAGTAAACATGATTATTAATTAGTTTCTGTTTTTATTTGATAATGCAGTTTTTTGCTTACAGGACCACAAAAAATCTGATTTTGTTGATTATGAATTATTGTTGATTATTTAAAAAACTAAATTCCTATACACAAAAAATGTGTGCTAATCCAAATTTAATGTTCGATGTTGGTGGGAGCTAGCTTTCTTAAGCACAATCCTGTTGGTGCCCCTGAATTGGTTTGTCATCTGCATTCTCTTGGAGCAGTCTCAGTCTCTGAGTGTGTCACTACACTTATTAACCCTACAGACCGTTTTGCTGAATCTTGCAGGTGATGTGCAGCCGGTCTGCACTACTCACAAAGCCTCTTTAATGTTCTTTGCTCATTTCATAGCCAGTCTGTTTTTCTGTTATCTCCAAGCCTTTATGATTACCTGCGCACCTGCACAACCCCACCTTTTGTTTCCACATACACAGCCCTGTCTTCTTTCCTTAGCTACTCACCCTTACCTCTGTTAATTTTGTATGTTATATTTGTTTTATTCGTTTGAAATTATAAATTTTTGTCACACTTGCCCCAAGGTGGCACTAAAACCTCAATGATGCCAGAGCCAGCAGAATAATCAGAAAGAATTAAGCTATAAATATTTATTTACAAAAGCCAGAAATCACAGAAACAAGGAGAACTAAATAATGGATCCATACATTAAAGCACACAAAATAATGTTACAGCTAAAAATGCCCATTATAGATCTAGGAAAAGGAAAACTACAACATAGTTAGAAAATCCGATCTTGAAACAAGAAAACTTAAATGCTAACAAACCTCACAGAATTCACTAGCACCAAGCAGAAAGCAAACAATCAAATACCTAAAGCATAAAAAACTGGCAATAAATCCAAAATGAAATCAAAAGCCAGGGAACAAACTAAATAAAAAAATTAAGGTAGTAGAATCACATTCCCAAACTCCATCACCAAGTATAAGACAACATATTTGGACATGCCAATCACTAGAACACTCAAATGATAAAAAGTGATAAAATTATCTATTTTGCCATCAGATCCATCAACCTGCCACCCAACAGTATGAACAGCAATCTTAAGCAATTACAAACTTGTTAAAAACCAAATCTCAAAGAACGGAAGCATTAGATATTAATTACTGGTAATTATCATGCAGTATTTAGCATACATAGACAAGTGATCCTCTGCCAATATGACCCAGCAACGTCAAGCAGTGGCACTGTACCCATTCTGCTATGGGCAACCACATTACAAACTGTTATAGAACAATGACAAAAGCTTCATCATTTATCAACACTTTACAAACAAAGCCATCTCTGATCAGCATCTGACACATTAGCAAACAGATTAATCAACAGTTCAATTTAATTAAGTATAAAGATACAAAACATAGATTCATAGAGCTGCTTATATAGCAGTTAGGGCAGCCCCAGCCCCTCTCTTAACATCATCTTCTGTTGACCTCTGTTTTTCTCCTATTGGCCCGGCTAGGTTTAATAGTGGAAAGCATTTCACAAACAGCCTAAAGTATGCTTCCACATTATGCTGTAGTCCTATTTTTATTAGTGTGGATGAGACCACCAGTAACAGTTGGGTATAGGGTTGGAGTATCCTCAGCTTGTATCTACCCTCACAGTACGTATCAATCTTCCACTTGGGCTTTTAGCTGTGCATAAGACATGCTGTTCCTAGTCAGCATTAACATTATAGGAAAGCCTGGCTTTCATGGCCTGGCTTTATTGAATGCTCACAAGGGTAAGGATAAGGAGCTTCAGTAGTGAGGACTTCATGATAGGATAAAGCAGGCATGTCCAAACAGGCAAGTCCGGCACATGGGCCAATCCCAAAAGGCCCGCAACAATATTCTTTCATTTATTCATTCATTATCTTCCGCTTTATCCTCTATTAGGGTCACGGTGGGGTTCCCCATGCCCATCCAGGGGAGAACGTCTCGGGCGCTGGGCAGATACACCCAGGACAGGGCGCCAACCTATCGCTGGGCACACACTCACTCACACAAACACACTCTACATGGGGCAATTTGGAGAACTCAATTGACTTGATCCATGTTTTTGGACTGTGGGAGGAAACCGGAGAACCCGGAGGAAACCCACGCAGACACAGGGAAAACATGGAAACTTCACCCAGATAGGGATTCAAACCGGGAATCCCTAGTGCTGAGAGGCGAACGTGCTAACCACTAAGCCACTGTGCCGCCTACAATATTCTTATAATAAGTTATTTATGCCTCTGTCAGGATAAATAAATCAAAAAAACTTTCTCTGGCTCAGGAAATATCGCCAGATATTCAGTGGCAGCTAGGGGGCTGAGGAGTGGCTTTTGATTATTTCTTATTAGCCTGTGATAAAAGCACACAATTACTGATTTTATTAAGAGGTGTTGAACTTGACCTGAACTTGACATTTAATGTAAATAAAACTAACATTAAATTAAAATTATATTAAATGAAAATATATTATATTAAAATAATAAAATGAAAAATGTAAGTTATTCTTTATAGTTTGTTTACATCTAAGTGGCTTATATTTGGTTACATTGCCATTTAAAATAATTTGGTATTTGTGACAATGAAAATTGTTTTATAACAGTGTGTTTATTTATAACTTTTATATAACTTATATTATATAACTTTTGTAGTGAAAAAATGTCAAAAATAACTATTTGCACCGGGCATCTTAACTTAAATTAAATTTGGCCCTCTTTTGGGCCTCTTTTCAAAAAGTTTGGACAACCCTGGCATGAAGGGTCTTAACTTCCTGGTTTTAATTAAGCATTAATTAAAGCAATGCATGAGTCCTGGTGACATGCAATATGCATGAAACTCTAAAAGTGTGTTTTGAGCTGTTGAACACATAATCAACTCAGTAATAAGCACTTAATGAATGTTTACACAACAACTTGATTTATTCTCAGCAGCTTGTTTCTCTTAACTCCCCGCTTACTATTAAAAACAAGGAGCTGACAGCCAGAAAGCCAATGTGCAGGTGCAAACTTTAGTTGATTTATTGACTTTAATTATCAAACAAAGCCTAAACACACCTGAACAGTGTTAACCAGCATTTCTACTAATAATTCATCTCGCAAATACAACATTTAGATTATCCCCAAATGTAGCAGTAAGCACAGATTTAATGATTTAGACTGCTGCTGATAAACAATTACAGATTTAAACTATCAGGAGACAGCCAGCCAGCCTAGTCCGCCTGAGTACATTGAGTACAATCTTAATTATTAATGAATCAAATGACAAGAGATGTGTATAATTTATTATACATATAAAATTTATTATATATATATATATATATATATATATATATATATATATATATATATATATATATATATATATATATATATATATATATATATATATATATATATATATATATATATATATATATAACTTACCTCTCTAACTTTCTTCAAAAGCTTTAGCCACTGACTGTGGGTGAAAGAAACAAAAAAAGTATTGTAATTAACCTTACTGGAATTCAACTTTTAAACATTTCTTGCTGTTTTATGTATACCTTTTTGTCTCATTATATGTATTACATTATTTCTCATAGCAACTGTTTTTTTTAAATAAAAAAATTATTTAAAAACATTTAATGATAATTGTTGTTTTTTGCATTCTTATTTGAAAAATTACACATATTAATTAAAATGAATAAATTACTTTTAGAAAAATACATTAAATTGGCTTGACTTTAACACAAAAAAATATCTATTAGTATTTTGGGCCAGATCTCTTGTTTTCAGATTCAATAACTCTGTTTTACGCTTGTCTTTTTTTAGTATACAGACACTTTTCAAAAAATTTGAATCTTACAGATTCAGGGCCCACAAATTATTTCAAGTTTTTATTTTGTATATTTCTACATAATTTTGGCTTCCATCTCAAAAATTTAAATACTATGGAGAAACCAGCACAAACTACTTCTCAGCACAAACTTCTTCAAAAATTTTGAAATAATTCTCAATCATAATTTGCATCAATTAAAATATGGTACTTTTGTTTCTTGAATTCCCTTTTTGGTTTCTCCAAGTACCATTTGAGACAATTAGTCTTAATGTGTGTTATTAATAAATGTAACCTTTCTTTTTCCTTATAAAATGTCTTCTTGTATAACTTCTTGGAAGTCTCTTTTTTGTCTAGTTGAGTATCTTATTGGCCTCTATAAATATGTTCTTAAAACCTACTATCTTCTTAATATTTTTCAAAACAAATCTGTTTACCATAATGACCTTTTTACAACTGGTTTTAAGGTGTGTCTTGATAGATCACAAGTGGACAACTTTAAGAAGTTAAAATTCTTACAAAACAGGATGTGTAACAGGTGCCTAGGGCACCTGTTCCATGTTTGTTAATTTACTTTAATTAATGGTATTTAGTTTGTTTAATTATCTCTTTCCGGTGATTGGTTGTGTTGTGCACGTGATTGGTTTTCATTTGTATTTATTTCCTTCTTTCCCTGTCCTCGGTGCACTTCGTGGTTTAAGTTATGTTCACTTGTCGGTTGCCTTTGGTTTGTGGTGTCTCTACAACTTTAAATAAAATTCCGTTTCCCTGCTACCTGCGTGCCTGGCTCCCTTCAGCGCGTTAGAGCGCGACGGCTCTGCGCTTCCTATGCGCAGCTGCTTTAATCTCTAGGTAGGCGAGTGTAACAGGATGCCAGTGGGTCTATGATGCCTGAGCCATGATTGCACTACCATGTTTGCTACAACACAAACTAAGAACTTGGCATACGTTTTAAATACACTTAGTGCTGCATAAATCATAAAAGGTTTTTGAACAAGAATAACTGATGAACTCATTTTCTTTTTTTTTTGATTAATCACAAGGGAAGAGAGGGGTGTGATAAATTACAAAAACATGACAAAATGAAGAAAGATCTGGGATACACTACAACCAAACACATGAGGAAAAATACATGTTACGTGGCAAAACTTCCACACGGCATGTGCTATTTCTACTACTGCATTATGTACAACTCATACCTAGGAAAGCTACTCATACCATCACAATTCTGTACTAACATATTTCAATAAGAATGCGCCCGTACAAATAGAACTTGATATAAAATTAAAATAAAAATAAAGAAATGTGCTTATCCAACATTATTTGAACGACAAGTGTTACCACCTCTGGGCAGATGGAAACTCCACCCAGATCAGCACTCGAACCTGGACCAGTACGAAGAGGTGAAGCGAAAGTGTCAACCACTAATGTAACTCAATGTTACCTTAAACAAAACTTTTCAAAGCTAGTAGAAAACCAAATCAATTGAGATATTCAGATATTTTTAAAGAGATTATATGAAATATCATACTTGGTCATTAATTATTAAGGATTAAACAAAACTTTTCTTTTTTACTTAAACATATCTTTGATTGGCATTTGTGAATCTTTAGGATTAGCTGCTAATTTGAGAGTAAATTCAAGTTTAATAGTGTCATCAGAAATGACACTACTCAAGTAAATGAGGTGTGAATAAGCACACATTTTGTTTTTTTTAAATGTACAATCTTCACAATAAATGTCAACATGTATCATGGCATTAACAAAAAAACTTTCTGGGGAACTCATAAGAAAGGAGTTGTTGATGGTTACTGTGGAATATTTCATTAGTCCTTTAACATTAGCCATATTTGCACATTTAATATTTAAATCCCTTTAAAGTTATTTGAAGAGATTGAATCTTCTAGGAATGGTTTAAAAAGTGAATTTTTTTCAGAAATATAGAAACTTTGAAGGGATTTAAATATTACATGTGCCGTTAGTCTTGTACACGACAACTTATATATTTTTCCAAACTGGTAAAATCATTAAATCACATAGTATATAAGGAACCCAACTTCTTTTAGATGATGTGTACAATTTTTATAAATAGGAGTTTATAAACCTTTAAAATTGTACTGTGTATAAATTAATCTTTTCTTTATTAAACAGATAATAATAAATATTTACACCAATGTTTTTAAAAAGTAACAACAGTGTGTTCATGCTGACCTGCAGTCATCGGGATTATCTGAAAGCAGCAATAAAAATTTGTCCTGGGGCAGGATTATGGCAAAGCAGCAGTCTCTGCGCCCGCCTGAAGGCAAACGAGGAAGATCCAGGATTTCTCTCCCCTCCACTATGGACTTGCAGTTATTCTGTAGTGCCACCACCTGCTCTGGTGGGGAATCTGCATCCTTACATACCATCAGACTGCCTTCCATGGTTAGCACCACATACTTTTCCTTCCACTGCTTGAACATGAAGCCTCCTGTTAAAAGAAAAACAAAATTTCTATATTGGTTGCTGGTTCCTAAAAAATTTTTTATTACATTCCCAGATTACCAGCAATTTTATTCCACCTGACAATTGTTTAGAAGACAGGAACATTTAGAAGACAGGAGTGGAAAATGCCTTACTCATCTTAATGTAGGTGAACACTAAAAATATGACACATCAACTAAAAGTATGAAACAGTATAAGCTATCTAGTACTGTCATATTTCTGAACTGAAACCTACCAGGAGTGCCCAGAAGTGCAAGGTTTTATTTTACAAAGTGGCCAATTCCTCGTTTGTATGTGCTGCCGTATACGGTCTTATTTCTTTGTACAGAATTAACAATATAGTTCCTGAATTCTTTAATGTTCTAGGTGCACATGCAAGTCTAAAACTTATTGTTTGTATCATATAAATATTAACAAAGTCTTTCTTTGTGACATTTTTTTGTTTTTGCCAAAAGTCCTGACACATAACAGTCCATGGTTTGTCATATCCTAAAATCAAGAAGAACAACAAACGAGTTGTATCAAATGTGTTTTGCACAGATGGGTGATGCAGCAAAACTGTAGCTGGTTGATTTCTGATCTGGTTATATCTTATCATCTTTGGTGGTTAACAGATTCAGAGGACACTAAGATTTAGGTTCATCTAATGGGTTCTGGGGTAGTTTTGTTAAGTTGACTTACTCATTTTTAGCATTTTTCATGTCATTTCCATTTTATTCAAAACTTTTACTCTGTAACTCTTAACTGTGCTACAATCAGACTTAGTCATTTGATCTTGCACTTATGTTAATGGGGTCACTGTCACATTAGGCAAGGAAGATATGTATTTTCCAGGGATCACCACTCACAAAATGGCACTGGAGGAACTCCAAAAGAAAGAATATTATTATTATATTATTGCCCACTTGAATACAAGAAATTAGAATATACCTAATTGCAAATTATAATTATTTTCAGATGATGATAACGCCTGTGACCCATATGCGATTACACAAAGCATCCTGTTTCTGGTACAGTACATCACCTAATTCCTTGTTAGAGGCATTGGTGTGCAAGGTGACTGAATGTGAAATATCTGCAAATCCAAGCATGATGGAGTGTACAAGGTAGCCTATAAGTTGCTGTGATATTGCCTGTTTTGGAGGGCACTTTTGACTTTCCCTTCCTTAACCACCTTTTTCTCGGCAATAGATGATGCTTTCTTTTTCACATGTTATTTTATAGGATAGAGTGGATCAGCAATGTAAGAGATGTCATTGTATAGTCTTTAAAAATTTAAAAGCCCTTGCATTTCTCTCACTGTGCTTGTTTTACAGCACTTGCTTTACTTTTGGCTCAGAATTTGGCACACCTCTTGTCTCTCATTTAGGTGAGAAAGATCAACAGGAGATTCTCATCTCTCTCTGGCATAAACAATCTGAATATTGTTCATTATAACAGGTGAAATACTTTCCTTAAACATGCTGACTGAGTACCAAGATGTAACTGGCTGGACTTGTCCAATGGTCACTCTAACTTACAGTAAAATATTAAGATTATTTGGGTTTAAAAGTCTTATAAATGGGTGTAATTTGGGAAGGAATAAGGACAGTTTCAGGAACAGACTATATTACACAATATTTCAATTATATTTAAAATAAATGTGATGGGTGGTGTAATGGCTAAACATCCCACTCCTGTCCAGGTCTATGGAAGCTCTCCCCCAACAGCATGTGATGTGACAGCTTATAAAGGCACATGGTCAACAGAAGGAGCCGCATCAGGTGCACTACTTATGCTCAATGAACATTGCCGTCGGCTCTGTCTCTCCTCTCTCTCAGCGCCACTGCGTTACTGTCACAACAATCGAGTTGTGGGCTTGTTTGAATGTTACAATGCTGTCATGCTCTTTTTTTTTCTTTTTTTTTTCTTATTTGTTTATTATACTACTAAAATATTGACAATTTATATTAAAGCTTTTCAATGTACATCACACAGAAGCAAATAAAAGTCTGTTAGGTTATGTTAAGTTTTAAGCTTTGGAATTAAACTTGGCTTGTAACCGATTTTACAAGTTTTATTGATTTTGCCACATTGTTTACAATTGCGTACATCAAACAGAATAAATATATTTTGTCTACACATACAACCACATACATGCACACACATACACAAAAATGCCTTCTCGATGCATTAAATAATTTAACAATATATACAGTTTGGGAAAAAATACAAGTGTGTGCTTAAGCTGCAATTACCGCACTGAAAACTGTAATGCACAAAGGAGAAGCAAAAGATAAACTGGGATTAAAATGTGTAGAATGGGTTGGTTTTTCTAGGATCAGAAGGAGCAGGATAACAAGCAAGTCATACCGTATTTTTTCAGGAAGCCTCGACGTACTCCTGCTGTGCTCATGTCCACTGAGTAGCAAAGCAGCTGAGATTTAAAATGCAATATACCTTCTAGATTTTCTCTCAATTTGTATGAGTGTGTTTGAGAGAAGTGAGGGAGAGAGGGATGAAGCGAGGGAGAGAAATAATCCGTTCTTTATAATCCAGACATTTCGGAAGCTAGTGGGCAATCCGGCAAGCATGATGTGATTGCTGCCATGGCTCTGATAAGATGAAATGCCACACAAAAAAATGTTGCATATGTTTCTATACACCATAATTATGAATCTGTCTCAGTCTACAATCAGAGCAGACTTTCAATCCCAACCAGATGTCTGTTTACCTGTCTCAACATATATGTATAATATCTTTATACATTTGATTTCTTTAATCAAAAATTTGTTTAAAATGCTGGATTATTTCATCAAATACATTTTTGTGGGGCACCAATTGATTGAATGAGTATATATTAGAAGTACCAGAACCTTTGTTGAGATAAGAGATCCTAATGTTATATACATTACAGATCCTGATTGCATTGCAGTCAGGAGGTTTGCTAATCTGCAAAGGCAATTTGTGTCCATCTCTCCATAAAACTGATAAAAACAATGGGTCAGAGAGAAATGCTTGAAGTTGGGGATTACTGCTCAATCAGTCAGTGTTTATAGTGTCTGTGGACAATTCTATTATATAAGATCACCAATGGACCACATTGTTAAGTCATTAAACTGTGTAGAATACTCAGTACACAATGACAAGGGACAATATTTGCCAGACTTAAAAATAGATTTTATTTAAAAGTTATTATGGCTGACTGTTGAGACAGCAGAGGAATGATAGGGACATACACTTTTTGGTGTAGTAGCTATCAACGCTGCAACTATCAACTAACAAACTTCTAATTCTGAAATGTAGTGTAACAAGTGAGGGACAGGTTGAACTTTGACTCCACTGAGTGATCTACAGTTTGTGTTTGCTGGATGCTGACTTAGTACTTAAATCAGGTGTAAGACAAGCTCTTAGGGGAAGTTATATAGTTGTCACACCTACACCTCTTTACATTCCTCACTCTCCCACTCCAGAGTTCTAACTTTGGCACTACATTTTCTTGAAGTGTATAGGTCATTAGAGTAATTGTTTAATTAATCTCCTGTTCTTATTTATAGGGTGTTGTGAGACTGGCAATTGTATTTGAGTTTTGTTAGAGCACTAAATAGAAGTGACTTACTGCAACTACCTCTTCGTGGCTTCGTTACCTGAGTGCCTGTGACAATAGTGTTATTGTAATTATAAATATGATTTCTATTATGAATTTTAGAATTATTATTATTATTATTAGAGGTTCAAGCACGTAGTGTGTGAAACCTATTGTTTTTGCTCAGATTTTTAGGGGTTCAAGCACGCAGTGCATGAAACCTATTGTTTTTGCTCAGATTTTTTCTTATTAGGGGTGAAAGCACGAAGTGCATGAAACGTATTGTTTTTGCTCAGATTTTTCTTCTTCTTCTTCTTCTTCTTCTTCTTCTTATTATTATTATTATTATTATTATTATTATTATTATTATTATTACTATTAGGGGTTCAAGGACGAAGTGCATGAAACCTATTGTTTTCGCTCAGATTTTTCTTATTCTTATTATTAGGGGTTCAAGCACGAAGTGCTTGAAACCTATTGTTTTTGCTCAGATTTTTCTTCTTCTTCTTCTTCTTCTTCTTCTTCTTCTTCTTATTATTATTATTATTATTATTATTATTATTATTATTATTATTATTATTATTATTATTATTAGGGGTTCAAGCACGAAGTGTATGAAACCTATTGTTTTCGCTAAGATTTTTCTCATTCTTATTAGGGGTTCAAGCACGAAGTGCATGAAACCTATTGTTTTCGCTCAGATTTTTCTTATTCTTATTAGGTGTTCAAGCACGAAGTGCATGAAACCTATTGTTTTCGCTAAGATTTTTCTTATTCTTATTATTAGGGGTTAAAGCACGAAGTGCATGAAACCTATTTTTTTGCTCAGATTCTTCTTATTGGGGGTTCTAGCACGAAGTGCATGAAACCTATTGTTTTCGCTCAGATTTTTCTTATTCTTATTAGGTGTTCAAGCACGAAGTGCATGAAACCTATTGTTTTCGCTCAGATTATTCTTATTCTTATTATTAGGGGTTCAAGCACGAAGTGCATGAAACTTATTGTTTTTGCTCAGATTTTTCTTATCAGGGGTTCAAGCACGAAGTGCATGAAACCTATTGTTTTCGCAATAGAGCAGCGAAACGCGTTTACGCGTCTAGCTTCTACCACCTTCTTCTCACAGTCTTCAAACTTTTTTGCAGTCTCACAGACTCTCAACAAACCACTTTGCCATTTGGACCCATAATCTCCGCCCACTTAGATTTTTTGCTAATTTGCAGAATTTGAAAATTCCACTTCTTCCTACTGCTTCTCCATTTTTCACTCAATCCCCATGTGTTTGGTATCAAAAAATTCAGCGGAGCGTGCCCTTCAAACGTTATCAAAAAAAACTTTGACTTTTCCCTTCAGTTCCGCTGCTGCTTGCAAATTCATCTACATGTCATAATTCAAATTAATTCATGACCCTTAAACTTCACTACTCTGTACTTCTACGCACTCTTTACAAACCCCCCAATTTTGACGCCAATTGACCAGAGGTGGCGCTATTTCTAAAATACTGCTTATAACTTCCACATATGTTCATCTACAGTCTAATATATGCACTTCTCTCATGCTCTACTACATCCTTCACATATTTCCTAATACATGTCCATTAAAAAAAAATCTACATCTACAGATATTTCACAAAGTCCAAAACCTGCCCTTTTCGAACTAGTCTCTGGATTTTTATCCAATCTTCTAAAAATTGATCTACTGATACTCAGGAGTATGTCTTGGTAAATAATTATTAAAAAATGAACTTCAAACTTCACTGATCTGTACATCTACACAGTCTTTACCAACCCCTGATTTCGACACCGATTGGCCAGAGAGGACGCTTTTTATGTATGTTCCTACTGCCATGTTTTCCAGACTGTCCACTTCAGCTTGAACCCCGTAATCGCCGCTTGCGGCCATATTTATTATTATTATTGTTGTTGCTGTTGTTATTATTATTATTATTATTATTATTATTATTATTATTATTATTATTATTATTATTATCATTCATTCATTATCTCCTGCTTATCCTCTATTAGGGTCGCGGTGGGGTTCCCCATGCCCATCCAGGGGAGAACGTCTCGGGCGCTGGGCAGATAGACCCAGGACAGGGCGCCAATCCATCGCTGGGCATATTATTATTATTATTATTATTATTATTATTATTATTATTATTAATAATAATAATAATAATAATAATAATAATAATAATAATAATCATCATCATCATCATAATCATAATTTACAACCAGGGTGAATCAGGCAAATGTAAAACTTGTTTACTGAATATTTAGGGTATTATATGACAAAATACATGAATCCTTATACGATCTAAAACCTTGGTTTAAGAAATTTAGTTTTGCCCATTGAATATATTAAGGATAGGAATGTTAATTTAAAAATATGTTTAGATATCTAAAGGTTGTTTATGGGTGGTTTAAAATAACATAATTATTATTCAAGTATAACTTGTAAAGTGGACATTTGTGAAATAGTTTATAGACTGGTACTATATATTAGCTTCATAAACATTATGTCATAAATTAGTGTGCTAAATTAGGAGATTAATAAGATGCTGTGTTTTGGTATAGGTCCACACTGTAATTTTGTTTACACCTGCACATCATTAAGAGACAAGAGACATTATAGAAATTGCTGTCTTCTTAAAAAGTCTGCAAGAAAATGTCCAATATCTTTCTAGAGGTATTATTCTAAACTAACATTTTCTGTTTGCATTGTATACTCCCACTGGTGAATAAAGCAATATGCAAAATCATTAATTACATTGTAAACCTGTACTTTTTCTAAAACATTACAGTTTTTATTTTTACTTCAGCATTTTTGCAGTTAGACAAAACAGTAAGTCATTAACACCCTGTGAACTAATTCATGCGCATAAAGTGAAATGGTGTAAGCAATGCATGACTAGAACAATGCTGTTTTTAACAAGGTGTTGAGGATTCTGACTACCTAGAATGCAAACCTATTACTCTTGCAAGAAGTTTTGCCATTTAACAAGGACCAAAAAGTTGTTTGCTTTAATTAGGCTGCAACAGCTAAACAATAACAAGACATTATTTTTGTTCCTGACTTGTGTTACAGATAGCCCCTTTTGTAGTTGGTCCCTACGCTGCAGTTTTTTTTTTTAACACAAAGTGTTGCCATATCTAAACAGACCATTAGCTTAGATTGAAACTCAATGAATGCTGGTCATATTTCATTCATTCATTCATTATCTTCCGCTTATCCTCTATTAGGGTCGCGGGGGGGTTCCCTATGCCCATCCAGGGGAGAACATCTCGGGCGCTTGGCAGATAGACCCAGGACAGGGCGCCAATCCATCGCTGGGCACACACTCACTCACACAGACACACACTATAGGGGCAATTTTGAGAATTCAATTAACTTGTTCCATGTTTTTGGACTGTGGGAGGAAACCGGAGAACCCGGAGGAAACCCACGCAGACACGGGGAGAACATGGAAACTCCACCCAGATGGGGATTCGAACCGGGAATCCCTAGCGCTGAG
>JAFMOD010000853.1:350698-419844 GCA_019802435.1 Corydoras maculifer | reverse complement strand
AGGGCGCCAATCCATCGCTGGGCACACACTCACTCACACAGACACACTCTATAGGGGGCAATTTTGAGAATTCAATTAACTTGTTCCATGTTTTTGGACTGTGGGAGGAAACCGGAGAACCCGGAGAAAACCCACGCAGACACGGGGAGAACATGGAAACTCCACCCAGATGGGGATTCGAACCGGGAATCCCTAGCGCTGAGAGGCGAACGTGCTAACCACTAAGCCACCGTGCCGCCGTAACAACCTTTATGTTTGTAACATATACTATACATTACATTGATAATTCAAGAATTGTTAGTCTGTTTAAAGTTTCTTAGGAAAACATTGCCATAACTGTCCACACTTAACTATATCATAAGAAGATTTAGGAGTCAAGTGACATCTTCCAGCATGAAGCCAAAGTGTGGAAATTAGTGTTAAATGCACATTTATATCTGACATTTACACAGTATCACCTCCCCTTGTTTTTCTCCACCAAGCAGGGCAGCTTTGGTACATGGTAGACTTAAAGGATTTCTGTCTGCAGAAGTGCATTTGGTTTCTCACCTCTGATATTCCTGATCATGTTGCCTTCCATTGTGACCATCCTGTGCTCTGGCCAATGGGCTAAGACTGCTCTTCTAATAATAATTCAACTTAAACAACTACCCAGCAGCAGCATCCTGTAAGCACTGATTAAAAATTGGAAGAGAACTAACACAAAATCATTAACACCATTAACCATTTCTGGATCCCCCCTCCCCTACCTTCACTCCATCTTTTCAAAATACACTCCGAGTCGTTCACTTCGCTCCAGCGATGATCACCGCCTGGCGATTCCACCTCATCGAGGAGCTAATTCGCACTCCATGGTGTTCACCACTGCAAAATGGTGGAATGTTCTTTCCAACTCTGTCCGTAAGGCAGAATCACTAAACAGTTTTAAAAAACTACTGAAGACACATCTCTTTAACAAATACCTGTTGTAAAAAAAAAATTATAATAAAAAAAAAAAAAAAAAGAGGTGTGGGCGGGGAGCGCCGCAGCATCGAATAACAATCAGGTTTGATGAATTTACAGTATAGTTGGTTTTCTTCATGGCTTCTGACTTGTGGTGTTCTCATTTGTAAGTCGCTTTGGATAAAAGCGTCTGCTAAATGACTAAATGTAAATGTAATGTAAATGTAACACACCACCACCATGCCAGTGTCACTGCAGTGCTGAAAATTGTTCGACACCCAAATACTAATTCAATTTGTGGTAGTCCTGTAGGCGGCCTAAAGATTAGACAACAGAGTACCATCCATCCATTATCTTCTGCTTTATCCTGTGCTAGGTAGTACTTTATTTCTATAGTGATTTTTACAATAGTTCATTGTCACAAAGCAGCTTTACGGTGTTATAAGCGTGAAAACCCCAAGGAGCAAGACAATGAGACAGTGGCAAGAAAAAACTTTTTTTCTTGTCACTGTTTTATTTGGGAAGAAACCTTGAGAGGTCCAAAGCTCAATGGGGGCTCATTCTATTTAAGCAGCTGGGTTTTTTTGGCATTAACAGTGTGGAACACTCATGTACAGACTGTATAGTGATCAGGTGTCCGTGTTTAAAAAAAAACAAAAAACAAAAAAAAACAATGACCTTTGAAACAAAAAAACAACTAAATTTAAATTATAAATATGATTTTTTAAAAGTATTTTGAATGTTCCTTTAGTTAAAACAAATTAGTCAGATGGACATTGTAGTCCATTAAACCCATGGAATACTACGGAAATAACAGATTATTTAGGTACATTAGATTTGAGGAACGGTACTTTCTGTGTTTTATTAACACAAATTAATTTGTTCTTATATTTAGAGTAAGAACAATGTAAAATGTTTATTTAAAGTGTTTAATCGTTCTGTATAATCATTCAATAGATTAATCTGTAGTGTATGGTAGGGGCGGCATGGTGGCTTAGTTCAGTAGGTTTATGATGTTGACTTAAATTAATATCTGATTCTTTTAAAGTCATCGCTTGCTAAAATCGTTTTAACCCCTAAAAAATACTTCAAATGGAAAAGGTTTCTT
This sequence comes from Corydoras maculifer, assembly GCA_019802435.1. Classification (NCBI taxonomy): domain Eukaryota; kingdom Metazoa; phylum Chordata; class Actinopteri; order Siluriformes; family Callichthyidae; genus Corydoras; species Corydoras maculifer. The sequence goes on along the minus strand of JAFMOD010000853.1, from coordinate 417,794 downwards.
GGAATACTAGTCTATAAACTTTCGGGACCATGTGTACAAGTGGTCATACTGGTTTGCCCTTGTAGTTAGATGCAAAATGTTACCTGAATATATTGATGGCCTAATAAAGAATAACACAGAGTAACTAATTCCAAACCTTAGGTTAAAGATGGGTAATTTTGGAGTTATCCAGTGTTGAGGGAACACTGTGCTGCCTCGGTTAAGGCGCCCCTTGCTTAAGTGTAAGGAGGAGGGAGGAATGACAGAAACGGGGGAGGAGGGAAGGACAGAATGGAAAGAAGTTGTGTTAAGGAATTTTGTACTCTGTTTGGAGGGAGTCGTAAGCACTGGTGTTGTGATGGAATCTTCGAGAGTATGGTCTGCTTTACGGATGGACCAACGATTATCTTTTCTCTTCATTTAATTTTTATGATATGTGATTCCGTCTAGTGTTATTTCTACAAAACCTGTAAAGTGTCGGCGCTGACTGTTGAACTTTGTTGTTTCCCCGTTTGAGGATTACTTCGAAGGATTAATCACGGGCGGTTGGTTTGGGAACGGAGAAGTGCTGACGCTGCTACAAACTTTTTGCTTGTTTGATTCTTTTCGAAACATGAAACGAGAACTTTAAAAAGAAAGCCTCATCCAGTAAGAAAGTGGACACAGGCCAATACACATCTGTCTCTAAGCAGTGAATGTACGCTTGTGGTTTTCGGTAGTCCGAAAGTTTGAAAACATCGGAGCGAATCGACGAGGCGAAACGAATCGCCCACCCGAATCGGACTAACTGGATTGCCAAAAGCGGGAGAAAATGTTTGTTTTTAGTTTAGCTCTGGTCACTGTCATTTTAGTAACGCAAATAAATTTGGAAGCTGTAGAATCTATATCAGGTAAGCAACCTTTTTCACAGTATACTTGTGAGTTATTTCCATGTACAGTATATTATAAAATGTATAGACTAAAAATAACCGAATCCACCCACAACTCCTTTTGACCCATGTTGTTCATAAATTGTTCAAAAGCTTAAGTGTGAAACGATAAAATGAAGGAAAACAAATAATCACTTTAGGATGCAAACTCTGGGGCCAAGTATATAAAGACTAATTAGGTAGCGATGATGTTGCACAGCATTATGTTGCTGATTTTACCATAAATATCCTATATGATAGGAAGCTAAATAAATTTACTTTTTATGCCGTTCTAGGATTTATTTCCATTAAACGTATTCTTGGCAGTTGGTAATTTAAAGGTGTCCATTGCCTCTTTCTGATTGATGCTCTGCTCTCCATGCTTCTCCATGGATATTGTAACAAGCAAACCTTATGTTTAAAGCATACCTTTTTAAAAAGCATATGAGATAAATTTATAGTGTTGGGGAGTTGGTAAGCCATTTTATGAGACTGGAAGAAGATACTCCAAAGGGATGAAGAAAAAAGATGAATGGCCAATTTAAAAGTGAAAATACAATTGCGTGATAGCCCGATTACATAAAAAAGTCACAAAATAATATATAGTAAATGTAATAAATAAAGTAATAATAAATAATATAAGTATGCTATAAACATAAACATTTGATTGATTTTAATATAAAAAATAAACAGTTAAAACAACTTACAGAACTTAGTGTTGTAACCCCTTATGAGAGTGTTTGGATTCTACATACTCACTTTTTGTTTTACCAGTTTAACAGTACTTGTTATATCAAAACTAGTCTGCGAGCAAGTTTTACAACCAGATCAAAACATTTTACTATGCAATTGTTGTAGCCTATCTGTTTTAAAGTTTTACTTCTGAATTCTGAGATTCTGTTTATCACAATTTGTAATCCAGTTCATATTAGCTTCCTTCTCAGTTCAAAGTATTTGAGCCATTTACAGTGGATCTCTCCCATCAATAAAGAATTTCAGTCCACATAATTCCACTTGCTGAATTTCTTTATTGCACCATTATAGGTAACTTTGGAAAATGTTCAAAATTAAATTCATAGGGGCAGCACGGTGACTTGGTGGTTAGCACGTTCGCCTCTCAGTGCTAGGGTGGAGAGGCAAACTCTGGGTGGAGTTTCCATGTTCTCCCCCTGTCCGCGTGGGTTTCCTCCGGGTTCTCCGGTTTCCTCCCACAGTCCAAAAACATGGATTAATTATTTTTTCCATCCATTATCTTCCACTTTATCCTATTAGTGTCGCTCATGGCGCTCATGGATCAAATAATTCTCTAAATTTTTCTATATAGAATGTGTTTGTGTGTGTGTCTGTGTGAGTGAGTGTGTGTCCAGCGATAGATGATAGCGCCCTATAGGAAAACATTTCAAAATTAATTTTCTGATAACTGACACAAAAATTACTTAAAGGCGCCTAATTTTTGTGTTGTTCTGTTGTCACTTGTTTGGCTGATTAGGTGATTGCAAAATTACAGGTATTTATTAAGTGCTTAGTGACAAAATTGTACAATATTTAATAGTGGATTCAAGGTGTATTGGCTGCTCTTAATTGCTCCTATATAGGGTTTGTGTGTTTGTGTAAGTGGTTGTGTGCCCAGTGATAGATTGGTGCTCTGTTCTGCGTGTATCTGCCCAGCGCCCAAAATGTTTTCCCCTGGATGGGTATGGGGAACCTACGTGACCCTTGTAGACGATTAAACAGATACTGAGATAAAATTTAAAAAATTGTCATTGTATTCATGTTAAGCTGATGTGATTAATAAAATCTTAACATAGCTACATGGAGAAGTACTTTTTTGAGCTTATAGTAACAATAGAATCATTTTAAATCAGGTGTTAAATTTCAGGTTCATGAAATCAAAATAATTGAATCGGTCTTAGTAAATGGGAAAGCATACTAACGAAAAGTACATCTTTCACTTAAAGTGCTATTAACAAAATATATGTGGAGCATAACTACCCTACCTATGAATGCAAGTAAAGTTATTAAATATTAAATAAGTTTGGCACAAAAAAGGTATGGAAGGAAAAGTACCAGCCGCTGTGATGAGGCCAGAATAAGGCAAAATAAGTAATCCTGCCAGCATTTAGTGGGGAATATTTTAAACATCACCCTGGTAGGTCTTTGTGCACTTTCTCTCAAACAACATACCTGTTGTTTTTCACAACATACCTGTTGTTTTTCAGTAGATATGCTTGAATGTGTTCCAGGTCATGTTTGTGGCTAATTGCTAAAGATCAAATGGGAAAAAGTACACCTTTTCTAAAGTCTGTGGTTGTACATATGAGAAAATAATAATAACGACATTAAGGGTTCAGAAGATCTTAAAACTAGGTAGAAGATCTTAGATCTTAGGTAGATGATCTTAAAATTAAGTAAAATTAGGTGGATATACAAAAATATTGGTAGATGTGTGGTTCACACTTTTATGTGGGGTAATATTTTCGTGGTCTGTACCATTTGTGGTAATTAGTTATTAGTCTGTGTTGTGGAGTTTATTGTCATTTGTTCGAGTTTATTAATGTTAGCTGTGTTTGCCTTCCTTGCTGTTTAAAAGCCTGTCTCCCACCCTCACAGACCGCTGGATCTTTATGTTATGTTCGTTACTGGTGCATGTGGTACTAGTGATTTTTACACACTGTTTTATGTTTATTTAACCCTTTATTTAAGAGCTACATCTTACACTTTACTGGCCTCGGTTGTATGAGAAATCATCTTTTTTAAAAATTAGTTTGAAATTTTGAATTATACTGTAGTGTATATATGTAAAAAACTCATTCTTTCTCCACTTGTCCATTTCATTCAGTTACCACTTTATGTAGTTCAACAATTACAGACTGTAGTCCATCTGTTTGACTGTAGTACATACTATGTTAGTCCCCTTTAATCTGTTCTCTTGTGGTCAAGAGCCCAATAGTAACACCATAAAGCAGGAATTATTATGTTGGGGCATTATTTTTTTTATTCCAGTGTCACTGTGGTGTTTACATGAAAAAATAGCAGCACTGCTGCACTAAACCACCCTAATTTAGCAATGCAGGTGATTCATGATTCATGAATCTTATCCATCCATCCATTATTCATTATGCACTGGGCAGATACATGAGTGAGAACATGGAAATTCCACTCAGATTGGGATTCTAACCTAGCGCTGAGAGGCGAACGTGCTAACCACTAAGCCGCCGTGCCGCCCTTCATGAATCTCATAATTATATTATTTTATCTGTTGTCTGTAAAATATATACTTTTACTTTTATATTAAGTTTACCTAAACAATATGTGTGACAATCCTTTTAATGATCAAAAATAATCAGCAATTACAGAATTATCATGTGGGAGATGTTTAAGGGCTAGGGTAAAGACGGCGGGCAAGCTGTGTCTGTTTTACTTTTGGATGAAGTACTGACCACCAACCTTTGAGTCTGTTAAGGATAAAGTGAATCATGGCAATTAATCATCTTAATTCTGGTTTAATTGTTTTTACAGATATAGTTCTATTCCTCAACCTGTTACTCCAGCTATATTGATACCTTTTCTTCAGCTTGTTATTCATTCATTCATTCATTATCTCCCGCTTTGTCCTCTATTAGGGTCGCGGTGGGGTTCCCCATGCCCATCCAGGGGAGAACGTTTCGGGCGCTGGGCAGATAGACCCAGGACAGGGCGTCGATCCATCGCTGGGCACACACTCACACACACACTCTTTATGGGGCAATTTGGAGAACTCAATTGACTTAATCCATGTTTTTGGACTGTGGGAGGAAACCGGAGAACCCGGAGGAAACCCACACGGACACAGGGAGAACATGGAAACTCCACCCAGATGGGGATTCGAACCGGGAATCCCTAGCGCTGAGAGGCGAACGTGCTAACCACTAAGCCACAGTGCCGCCCAGCTTGTTATTTTAAATGTTTTTCTATTTCAGTGTTGTTTCAGCTTCGGTGTTTGTCCAACAGTAGTACTTTTCAAGGTGTAGTCTAGTTTTCTTTTAATAACGTGCCTCCATCTGTAGTTTTCTTTTAACTGTAATGTTACCCAAATTATTTTATTACCTAAATTTACAGTTTTTGTGACTGTTTTTGCAGCTATAGTGTTTTTACTGATGTAGTGCTTTTTTCCAACAGTTTCAATCTTTTTAACTGCACTATAATATAGTGATATTCGAAATATAGCCTATTGTTCTTTCAACTGTACTGTTTACTTTAACTGATAAGTTTTTACAATAGTAGTTTACTTTCACTTGCCATGTTTACAAATCAAAGGAAATTCTACAAATCAAAAATTCTTTTAAAACAATTCAGTACTTTGTTTAATTAATGTATTCATGTAATTCAGGTAATTATTGTATGTTTGAACTTGGAATCTCCTACAGTAAGAAATGTGCTTAAAGTAATAATACAATTAAAAGGTTAGATAAGGTAACTATATTATCAAGTCCAATGTATTGGGACAAGCATGCAATAGCATTCACACACACACACACACACACACACACACACACACACACACACACACACACACACACACAGACACACACACACACACACACACACTCAGACCGTATATTGACACATTACTCATTGTCTTTATTAATGATTGGCTTTAGTAGTATCTTACTAATGGTGATTTAATTGAAATTATTAATAGATATTACTATATATAGTTAATAAATAGATAATATGATTATGATAATGATTTAGCCATGATCCAGATCTGTGTTTTTTATCACATGCTTTTTTAGCAACTCTTTCAAACATGCCATACTTCTTCAGTCTTTATCTAAATATACTGGCAGGAACATTTAGCATGTTAACTGATGCCTGTAGAATATAGGATGTAGCTTTTGTTTTTTTTTTGCATGGTCTGTCTTTGTACTTATTTGCTTGGAACTTCCTTACAAACTTGTAAGCCATCTGGTTGTTTACATAATTTGTTAAGGCCCTGTATTCAAATGTGTTGGCCAGGCCTAACAGGACAAGTTGTGCATGATTTTCAACACTGCATTAATGCTGATCTGGTATGACCGGAGCAGACACATCGGCAGTATTACATGCACCAAAATGAATGGTGCTACCTTACTTAATATTATCCCATACATTAAATAGGATAATTAGGTTTTGTATTAGCATAAAAAAAGCATAAAAAAGAAACTTATATAAAAAAAATAATTACATCACGGTCCACAAAGGTAAATTTAAAATATTTTAATTAATCAGTAAAACTAAATATTCTTATTTGCTTCCACCCAAAATGGTGAGAGAATGTACAACATTTAAAAACATTGTTGCACTCGCCTACCTAGAGATTAACGAGAGATTAAAGAGATTAACTTCTCATAGGAAGCGCAGAGCCGTTGCGCTCTAATGCGCTGAAGGGAGCCAGGCCCGCAGGTAGCAGGGAAATGGAATTTATTTAAAGGTGTAGTAACACCACAAAACAAAGGTACTGGCCGAGTGAACATAAACTTAAACCATGAAGTGCACCGAGGACAGGGAAAGAAGGAAATAAATACAAATGAAAACTAATTACGTGCACAACACAACCAATGAACAGAAAGAGATAATTAAACAAACTAAATAACGTAATTGAAAGTAAATTAACAAACATAGAACAGGTGCCCTAGGCACCTGTTACAGTACCCCTGCCCCTACGGTCGCGCAACGGGAGGACGCGACCAAAAAAAAAAAATAAATAAATAAAAATCCCGGGGGGAAGGGGAGGTCCTCCGGCCTCCTCGAGCCCACTGGCTATGCAGTTCGGTGGGCGCCCTCTGCAGACGAGGCGTGGGATGTGCCCTGTGGCTTTATGTCGAGGTGGACGCCCTCGGCTGATCAGGAGGGAACCACGCCCTCTGGCTGCGTGGTCCGGCGGGCGCCCTCGGCGGATCAGGAGGGAACCACGCCCTCTGGCTGCGTGGTCCGGCGGGCGCCCTCGGCGGATCAGGAGGGAACCACGCCCTCTGGCTGCGTGGTCCGGCGGATGCCCTCGGCTGATCAGGAGGGAACCACGCCCTCTGGCAGCGTGGTCCGGCGGGCGCCCTCGGCGGGTGCGGAGTGGGCCACGCCCTCTGGCTGCGTGACGAGGTGGGTGCCACTGGTGCACTGACTGGGCGGCGTGCGGCCCCTGGGCCTCGGGCTGGGCGGCGTGCGGCCCCTGGACCTCGGGCTGGGCGGCGTGCGGCCCCTGGACCTCGGGCTGGGCGGCGTGCGGCCCCTGGACCTCGGGCTGGGCGGCGAGCGGCCCCTGGACAACGGACTGGGCGGCGAGCGGCCCCTGGACAACGGACTGGGTGGCGTGCGCTGGGCGGACCTCGGCGGGCACGCACACTGGGTGGATCTCAGTCACGACGGAGGGCGCCGCGAGTACGAGGCTATACGCTATACGGCCCCCGCAAAGAAAAATTTTAAAATAAGCTTACCTGGGCTCTGGACTCCCCAAAGTGACTGGCACTTCGTGATGTTGCACTCGCCTACCTAGAGATTAACGCGGCTGCGCACAGGAAGCGCAGAGCCGTCGCGCTCTAACGCGCTGAAGGGAGCCAGGCACGCAGGTAGCAGGGAAATGGAATTTATTTAAAGGTGTAGTAACACCACAAAACAAAGGTACCGGCCGAGTGAACATAAACTTAAACCACGAAGTGCACCGAGGACAGGGAAAGAAGGAAATAAATACAAATGAAAACCAATCACGTGCACAACACAACCAATGAAAAGAAAGAGACAATTAAACAAACTAAATAACGTAATTGAAAGTAAATTATCAAACATATAACAGGTGCCCTAGGCACCTGTTACAAACATCTACACAATACATCTTTTTGGAGGAGGACATGGGCAGCCAAAAAGAAAGAACATGTAAGTGGATGCTGATTGGATCACATTTATCCTTTTGTAAGCATGTTTTGCTTAATAAAAAGTTTTCTGTTGTTATACTAAATGGCTTTGTGATGCGGATATGAACAGATGAGCCTCACAACTTACATTCTCTATTGTGCTTAGACTTTGCCTAACTAAGTATATTGGCATTGGCTTATTTGTATTGTCCCTTTACTACTGTGTCGCTCCACGTTTTTGTGGTATTGTCCAACTGGTAAATTTGCAGGAAGGTATTATAACACTAAAATGCGTGCCTGAGGTTTTTTGTTACATTTTCAAGAAGATGTGTTGAAATGCTTTAGTCTGCACTTGTTATTTAGGGATTAGCTGATTATACTTTTAAAAAAAAATCATTGTACTTTTTCATACTTTCCATACATGTGAGAGAGAAAAAGTTAACAGCGCAAATAAATAACTTTGTTAATACTTACTTCGTTTTTTAAATTAAGGCCAAATTCAGTCATGGATTCCAGATTTAAATCCCAATCTGTGTGGAGTTTTCATATTCCCTTTGGGTCCATGTGAGCTTTCTCTGAGTTCTCTGGTTTCCTCCCACAGTCCAGAAACTGAATAAAAATGGAATGTTCTAAATTGCCCCGGGTGGCACGGTGGCTTAGTGGTTAGCACATTTGCCTCTCAGCACTAGGGATTCCCAGTTCGAATCTCCATCTGGGTGGAGTTTCCATGTTCTCCCCATGTGGGTTTCCTCCGGGTTCTCCGGTTTCCTCCCACAGTCCAAAAACATGGATTAAGTCAATTGAGTTCTCCAAATTCCCTCATATAGAGTGTGTGTGTGTGTGTGAGTAAGTGTGTGCCCAGCGATAGATTGCCGCCCTGTCCTGGGTGTATCTGCCCAGCGCCCGAAACTTTCTCCCCTGAATTGGCACGGGGAATCCCACCGCGAACCTAATAGAGGATAAAGCGGAAGATAGTAGATGGATGGATAAATTGCCCCATATAGTGTGTGTTTATGTGTGTGTATCTGTGTAAATGAGTTTTCCCAGCAATGCATTGGATCCCTGTCCTTGATGTATCTGCACAGAGCCCGAAATGTTCTCGCCTGGATGGGCATGGGGAAGCCCCCCCGTCTCACCCTCGACCCTTGTAGAGGATTAAGCTGAAGATAATGAATAAATGAATGAATTTCAGTAACTGAACATTTAGTGCATCTCTAGTAGTATTCATTCATTCATTATCCTCCGCTTATCCTCTATTAGGGTCGAGGTGGGGTTCCCCATGCCCATCCAGGGGAGAACGTCTCGGGCGCTGGGCAGATAGACCCAGGACAGGGCGCCAATCCATCGCTGGGCACACACTCACTCACACAGACACACTCTAAATTGGGCAATTTTGAGAATTCAATTAACTTGATCCATGTTTTTGGACTGTGGGAGGAAACCGGAGAACCCGGAGGAAACCCACGCAGACACGGGGAGAACATGGAAACTCCACCCAGATGGGGCCCCCCCCCCCCCCCCCCCCCCCCCCCCCCCCCCCCCCCCCCCCCCCCCCCCCCCCCCCCCCCCCCCCCCCCCCCCCCCCCCCCCCCCCCCCCCCCCCCCAAGCCACCGTGCTGCCCATCTCTAGTAGTAATCTCTAGTAATTTGTTGTTACCGTAGTCATCCTCCAATAATTCATCAGTGCTCACAGGACACTGCCTATAGTATAAAGCAATTATAAGTATAAGGCAATAATAAAAAATAGATTATATGTATATTATTAATGTAATTTAATTAATCATTAATTTCATTAATATATAATTTAATGTATACTAAATTAATCTAAATTAACAAAATATGTTAAATTAACAATAAATAAATTAAATCAGTTTAGTCATTACATTTTTATAAACATCCCTCTGATCCTCTGTGCAAATTAAATTGATTTTGACTGTAGCAATATACAGTGTACCTAATCGAGTGGGTAGTAGGTGTATGCCTCATCATATTTTGTAGTCTGGTATATATTTTTTTAGAATTTGTGATATGGAGACCTATATAGCCTTAGCTGCATGTTTAGCTGGTAGACATCTCAAAGACTTGCCTGCTAGTTATGCTAGCGTTGCTTAAGCATTCCATATTTATTTGCCTGAATACTGCACTGAACTGCTCTGCAATAGCTAAGTAAAAAGTTTAATTTACATTTTACAAATTCTGCATTTGTCAGGACATCAACATAGCTTTGCTTTTTTGCAGGAATGCACTTTAAGCAGAGCCCAGAAAATGTGACCTCATCACTTGGGAAATCAGTAGATATGAAGTGTGTGCTTTATTATGATGGGGGAGATGGGGATCCACCAGATGTCCTGTGGCTTAAAGAAAGTAATCCATTGAAGCTGGCTGATACCAACCAGGTGCAGGTTCCATTCAATGAAGATTCATGGTCTATTGTCAGCACACTTCGGTATGTTGTTTCCCTTCAGATTCCTGTATTTGTGCATTTATATATATTTTTTAATTGTCTTCAAATTATTTATGAATATGGTTAATGCTCATCATTTTGAGTGTATCCAACTCAAACCCTAAACAGCCTCTTGATGATCAATCTTAGTATTTCTTAGTATTTCAGCACTACACACTGCACCATCATTTTACATATAATTGTAATTCTTCAGTCCATATTACATTCACCCCCTAAATCATCATTCCTATTTCACTATTCTTAATAAACTTTACACAACAGTTAGATTGTAAAAGAACATTTATGGGGTTACAGTTTGAACTATGTTGTTTTTCTGCAGCTTACTGTCAATTATCCATGTAAAACAGGAAACACTAAATCTGACCTCATTAACTAAGAGTTATTAAATTATGCAAAATTATTATGATCCTTTCTTTAAATTTTAATTCTTAAGAATTTAGAATTTGAAATGATTTTAATAGACAAAATCATGTATAAACAACATTTACAAACTGTGATGAATAGGACAAATTCATTCAAATTTCTGAATCATTTCAAACTGCAGATTGTGGTTCTCTGTTTCAATTGCAGTATCAAATCGCTCACACTCTCTGACATGGGTGCCTACAGCTGTGCAGTGTTTACTGAGGAAGAGAAAACAGTGTCCATTGAAGGGCATATTCAGTTGGAAGGTAAGGATCAGTTCACAGTAAATTTTGTCATCATGCACAAACTAAATATGGGGAGGGAATGTGGTTCTTTATGCAGGGTGCCATACGGCCTGACTCATCCTAGTGTTATTGAGGTAGTTTAGTAACCAGTCGAGTCGGGTAATCCAAATTGATTAAATACTGCACAAATAAATCTGATCTTATTTTATTTACCAACCAGGAACCTGTAGATGCATGATTTGCATATAACAGTGTAGGTCAGTGAAGGTGTTGTTAAAAATATTTGACATTCATGCTTTTGTTTGTTTTTTTTTGTTTTGGAATTTGTTACCTTTGCCAAGTACAAGTTTGACATGTAGAGCAGGTTTATCCATAAACCGTTCAGTTACTTAACAGTTTGCTATTTTGTTTCAGGTCTTCCTCACTTCTCAGTGGAACCTCAACACATGACCATTGTGGCAAATGTAAGTCTGACTCTGCGCTGTGTTGCTCTCGGGCCACCAGACCCAGTCAAGATCATTTGGCTACAGGATGGAGCCCCTCTTAACAAACTCCATGATGCCATTGCCCTGTCTCCTTCTACCCTCAATCTTACAGGTAGTTTATTATCCCCATTTCAGCTCTTTCATCCCCATTCAAAATAATAGGTCCTTCAGCAGAGGTTGTTCACAGTAGCACTAAACTAGTTTATAACAATATTAAAGGAGAAAGGTATTTGTTTATATTGTTTTAAAAGGCTAAATTTAAAAGGCTTGGGGAACAAAAGCGCATGTGTGAACGTGTCTATTATGTAGTTTTTTTTAGGCCACTAAAAATTTTAAATATTAACCGTGTTAGCTAGTCCAATAAATTTTCATCATGTGTACACTTAATCTGAGGTTTTAACAGATTTTTCCGTGTAATCAAGTGTTAAGATTTATTTAAGAATGACTTTGTTCAGTGCTCAACACTTATAATTGCTGCTTTAGGCATATGATTGCTGCTTTAGATCAAGCTGAAACTCTGCGTTGATAAAAGTACTGACGATTATTCTTATGCTGTCTCTTTAATATCAGTTCACAGATTTTTTTACATCAGGGTGGTATGTCTTACTCTTACATCTAGTAATCTATTTTGTGAGCTTAGATCATTCTGTGTTAATTTCTTGAAGCTGATTACCAGCTGGTTGTTATGAGCAGTTTTGTAAGCCCAAGTTATGTTCAATCAGCCCAACCAAACACTTGTCACTCCACTACTCATCTCTCTTCATTGGCTCCTTAAAGCTGCTCGCATTCAGTACAAGGCACTGACTCTGACCTACATGACAATCTCTGAATCTGCCCCCTCTTACCTATCTATATTTGTTTACATATGTTTACTTTGCTCTTCAACTTCACCATGGTGCTAATTCTTACTCCATTTCGTTCAAGTTATTTATTTATATAGCGCTTTTTACAACAATACATTGTCACAAAGCAGCTTTACAGAATAAAGCCTTTAACCCCCCAAAGAGCAAGCCGAAGCGACAGTGGCAAGAAAAAACTCCCTTTTATGTTGTTATTTAAGGAAGAAACCTTGGGAGGACCAAGACTCAGTGGGGGACTCATCCTCTTTGAGTGGCCAGGCAGCAACAACAATGTAGGACAGCTATGTACAGATATTTAACAAATGGAAATCTCTAACAACTGGAAAACTATATGTGGGTCCATTAAGGGCGTCCTGCAGGACCGCCAGTCCAATTAATATTCAGGTTCCATCCAGTATTCGTCAGCAGAGCCATTTCGTTCAGCACTGCAAAATGGTGGAAACATCTTCCTAACTCTGTCCGTAAGGTGGAAACACTTAGCATTTTTTAAAAACAACTCAAAACCCATCTCTTCCACAAACACTTGATATAAAAAGGGGGGGGGGGTAGGAGATAGGAGATATTATGTCTGCCAGTGCAATACATATTTTGCAACCTGCGGACATGTTTGACAAGTGTTGGGTATTTATGAGTGTTTGTCTGTCTGTCTGTCTGTCTGTCTCTTTCTTACTTTCTCCCTTCTCTCTTTCTTTGTTTTTCTTTTACTTAAACAAAACACCTTTCCACACACACAGATTGCCCTCTATGTTACATAATAGATAATGCTAACTTCATAAACCCACAGGCCAAGGCTCTGACTCAGAGGCCAGACACAAAAACTGAGTGGACAGACAGGGCTGAAAAGGTATAGTGGTTTTGAGTCATCGTAAATGGGTGACCAACAGCTGTCCTACTCACAGTAATGGAATGAGGTGACTCATGGAAAAAATCACACATCTGTAGTGTATGCAGGCCTGTTACCATAAAAAAATATTGTTCTCTGAACACTGAAGGGAGTTTGCTATTTATATGCTGTAGGGTCATGTAATGTTAATGCCAACACCTGATCACATCTCATTCAGGTCAAGGCTCGGGACACTTTACAGACAACTGTACCAAACTTTGCTTTACTACTGTACAACTACTGCTGTATACCATTTCAAAAGGCTGGGATCTCAAAATCTTCAATTGCTGCTTTTATCATATTTACATGACTACGCCACAATCACTTAAGCTATTGTTCCCCATAAATCACAACCACACCTTCACACAACATTACATCAAGGATGATAGCATCAATTAAAAATAGTTAATATTTAATAGTAATATAATTTTAAGCCTACTTATTTTTTTAGATTGGCAGATTCATAGTCTTATGATTTTATTTGCAGTTATGTTAAATGCCATACACCCATACAAATCAGAATCAGGTGATCAGGTGTTTGGTGGCCACAGGTGTATAAAATCAGGCACCTATGCATGCAGACTGTTTTTACAAACATTTGTGAAAGAATTGGTTACTCTCAGGAGCTCAGTGAATTCCAGTATGGAACTGTAATAGGATGCCACATGTGCAACAAATCAGTCGTGAAATTTCCTTGCTCCTTAAATATTGCACAGCCAACTGCCAGCTGTATAATAAGAAAATGGAAGTGTTTGGGGGCAACAGCAACTCAGGCACGAAGTGGTAAGCCAAGTAAACTGACAGAGCAGCGTCAGTGGATGCTGACGCGCATAATACGAAGGGGTCGCCAACTTTCTGCAGGGTCAATCACTACAGAATTCCAAACTTCACTCTAAGAGCCTTAGCTTAGAGATTAGCTCAAGAATAGTTCGCAGAGAGCTTCAAGGAATGGGTTTCAATGGTCGAGCAGCTGCATTCATGCAATACATCACCAAGTGCAATGTAAAGCATCGGATGCAGTGGGGGTACAGCACGCCGCCACTGGATTCTAGAGCAGTGGAGACACGTTCTCTAGAATGTCTGGCAATTGGATGCAGGAGTCTGGGTTTGGAGGTTGCCAGGAGAACGGTACTTGTCTGTGTAAAGTTTGGTGGAGGGGGGATTATGGGGTGGGGTGGTTTTTAAGGTGCTGGGCTTAGCCCCTTAGTTCCAGTGAAAGGAACTCTTAATGCTTCACCATACCAAGACATTTTGGACAATTCCATGCTCCCAACATTGTGGAACAGTTTGAAGCTGACCCCTTACTCTTCCAATATGACTGTGAACCAGTGGTCCATAAAGACATGAATGACAGAGTCTGGTGTGGATAAACTTGACTAGCCTGCTCAGAGTCCTGACCTTAACCCGACATCTTTGGGATGAATTAGAGCGGAGACTTAGAGACAGGCTTTCTCGTCCAACATTAACATTAACGCTATAAACACACTATAAAAACTATAAACACACTTCTAAACCTTGTGAACAGCCTTGTGAACAGCCTTCCCAAAAGAGTTGAATTCATCCTAGCAAAGGGTGGACTGAAGTCATATTGAACACTATGGATTAGGAATGGGATGTCACTTAGGCTTATATGTGAGTCAAGGCAGGTGAGCGAATACCTCACCTGCCTTGGCAATATAGTGTATCAAGTTATCCTCTTTCCTCTTTCTATCCTCTAAGTTATCCTCTTTCTATGCTCTTTATGCTATTTTACTGATTACACATACAAACAAACAAATAACAGATAACAACTAAGTGGCAAAATGTAGAAATATGTTTGTTTCTGAAACCACTGTTAACCTTTAGAGCAGGGGTGCCCACACTATTCTGGCCCGAGATCTACTTTTCCATTGGACAGGTCATCGAGATGTTAAAGTGTTAATCATTTTTTTAGGCTTTTATATTAAAACCTGAGTTTCCATGTCCTCCCCGTGTCCGCGTGGGTTTTCTCCGGGTTCTCCGGTTCTCTCCCACAGTCCAAAAACATGGATCAAGGTCAAATTGAATTCTCCAAATTGCCCCATATAGTGTGAGTGTGTGCACAGTGATAGATTGCCCCCCTGTCCTGGGTGTATCTGCCCAGTGCCTGAGACGCTTTCCCCTGGATGGGCATGGGGAACACCCCCCCCAATAGAGGATAAAGCGGAAGATAATGGATGGATAGATGGATGTTAGTATTATCGAATCAGCATAGAAAAGACAGCTTCATGGAAACATGGATCTGGTCAATTGAATTCTCCAAATTGCCCCATATAGAGTGTGTGCCCAGGGATGGATTGGCGCCCTGTCTTTGGTCTATCTGCCCAGTGCCCGAAACGTTCTCCCCTGGACGTTCTCCTCCTGGTGGAGTTTCCATGTTCTCCCCGTGTCCGCGTGGGTTTCCTCCGGGTTCTCCGGACCGCTTGCTTGCAGAGATTGCGATTCATAATGAATCACATTGTGTGTTAAAATGCGTGCGCGCGCGTGTGTAAAAGTGCTTCCGATACTGTGCTTTAAAAAAAAAGCGCTGATATGTGATTTTTTTCTTCAAACCTCCATCGCGATCCACCTGACACCCCTGCTTTAGAGTATCCACAGACCTGCATAAACAAAAAAAAAGCCAAACCTTTACACTGTCATTCAGTCTTTTTAGCATCTGACTAAGATCTGGACTTTTTAAGTAACTTCAAGCCACACTAAACAAAAACCATATAAATTTATGTTCCAGAAAAAAAGACCTTCCAGAAATCATTTCCATAAATATGTATATAAATGCATTCAATTGCAGTGATATTACCCTTTTCAAAGGGAAAATCTCAGCCAATTGGTGCCTATAGCTAGCCAATTGGACATAAGATCATGATGTTCCTGTTTTTAAAAAAGGCCCAACAAAGGACACAAACACACATGAGATTTGTGGAACTTCTTCATGCAAACACAATTCTTCATCAGAACTGCTGACCCCCTTTGACCCTTGGTTTGTCTTTTACACAATGCAGGCAAAGCATTAACTTCCATAATCGAGCTTTTACAACATGTTTACAGCATTAAGAATGTGTATGCACGTGTGTGTGTGTATGTGTGTGTGTGTGTGTGTGTGTGTGTGTGAGAGAGAGTGAGTGAGAGAGAAAGAGAGAGAGAGAGAGAGAGAGAGAGAGAGAGATAGTGTGTGTGCTAGATACCATCAAATACAGCTACTGTTTTATTTTTGTGAATGTCAGCATGTGTGAGTTTCCCAATAGTTCCAGAGAAGCAGAAGTCAGATTTTAGCTTTAAGATTCACATTTTTAAGCTTGTGTTACTGCTTCTGTAGCACAGAATCACACCCTCTCACATCCCCCACAATGCACAACTTCAAGTTAATTCATTTATATAGTGTTTTCTATAATTGTTCATGGTCTCAAAGCAGAATCACAGTGTTCCAAGCCTGAACCCCTGAAAAATAAGAAAAACTGAATCAGTTTAGTTATGCCATCCTGGCAATACTATAAAGCCACTAGTCCAATAGAAATCCAGGTTTTGTCCAGTAATTGTCATTGCTGTAGTGCTCTGGCAGTGTTATGGGTGAGGAGCTAGTGAATTGTCCAAGGAAAATAGATAAGAAAAGCAGTATTTAAGCACAGCAATTATGTGGTAGACAGAGTTTAATTTTTGACGCAGTGCAGCATGTGATAATAATTTTTTTTTTTTTTTGTGTCACTTTTCAGGGCTGAATAAAACCAGTTCATTTTCCTGTGAAGCTCACAATCGTAAGGGTGTGGCATCATCAGGATCAGGAGTTATAACAGGTGGGTGTGCATAACCACCAGCTTTAGCAAACTGAACATGTTGACTTACTCACACAATGTTTCTCTTTTCTAGCTTTTTGTTTACAATTCCTTTTCCAGTAAAAAAAGAACAGCCATGTTTTACTGACCACCAACCACTATCACATGTCTGCAAAAATGCTTTTACCCTTCAGATTTTAAAACATGCAAATAGTTTCAGACTGCATACTAGGCAGAATAATATTACAGTTTTACGCAATACATGCATTTCTGTAGTTGATTAAAGTTTTTTTTTCTGCTTAAATCAACTTTTTTTTGTACTTTTTTGATTTAGTACTACCTTCACAGCCTAAGGATGTTAAAGCAGTAGAGATAACTAATTCTACTATCCGTGTCACCTGGTTACCAGGCTTTGCAGGAAACTATGCCATCAGTCTCTGCACAGTTCAGGTAAGATGAAAATCATGTAAAACAGTATACAAACGTAACTGTGCTTACATTTGTAAGCACTACGAAAAAGAAAAGGTAGAAAATTGATTGTACATAAATTTTTTTCCAAACATTTCAGCTGTAATTAGATTTTGTTTCAATTGGTTTCTTTGTTTCAAGGACCTCTTTCACTCTTGCTGAGGTCCTCACAGAACTGTGCATATTTTAAGAGAATGTATGTGTCCACTTTACAGCACCACCTCAGAAACATCTGGTTTTAATAGACGCACCCATTTTGTGCCTCACATTATTCTCAGCTCCCCCTCTCTTGGCCCTGAGAGAGACCTGAGTAAAGCTGAAGGCCCAGTAGATTGGATCAGGAGGGGAATATATCTCAACAACACAGACTACTGCAAATAACGAAAACCTGAAAATAGTACAGTACCTTTTGGAAGGACAGAAAAGAAAGAAATAGAGAAAGAAATTACAGAAGCAAGTGCAAATAAAGCCAGCACTGTCAAAATAAAAAGACAGCATTTGAAAAGAAAGCTGGAACAAATAATAAATAACATGTGAATTAGCGTAGTGGAAATCTTCTTGATCTCTGGAGAAGTGAGCCAAGTGAGAGGAATGCCCTTGACAGTATGAGTCAAAATCCAGTAGTACTGGTCACTTAAAAAGTAGTGTTGATTTCTAAGGAACTTCAAATTATTTTGCTGTGACTCATGAATGACTCCATTTGCTGCTCAGAAAAGAAGAACCTTCTGTGATTGTGCCAAATTTGTCCAATTGAGAGGCCTCTCGATTAACTGCAAAAGTGTGATTCATCACCATTCACATTCTACTGTGGTGACCACTTATCCCCTTGAACATGGTCTGCATAGCTGCATCTGTTTTTGTCTTTACCATCTCTAGTTACATATGAAATTTGCTATAGTGTCCTGTTCATGGTAGACAATGTTTTAGCAATGTGTAAAAATATATTTTAAAAACTCCACTCAGATTTGGATAGAAGTTATGCCACCCAGATTGGGATTTGAACCTGGACTTTGAATGTGCTAACCACTATACCACTATGATGCCGTATTACATATTATATTCACAATTGCTTATATTGCTTTTTTTTATACAAGAAATTGAATGATATGAAAGGCTTTCTTAAGCATTTAATGGGGACATTTGACCTCTTTTTTAAATAAAGAGATTATAAATGGTTTAGTTTATCAGTTTGTGAGCTCCTACCACCTTTGTCTTGCTTATTATCTTAGAAGCAAATTCAAATAAAGATTAATTAAGCTGATGCAAACAGATTCATGCAACACCAAAATGAATTTTTTTTTCCATTAAGAATTGATTGTTCAAATTTCCTTTAATGACATACACACACTCCAGTGTGTATAGAGAAAAGTCATGGTGCTTTTGGTCTTGATGGAGTAGACCAAAGAGCAGTCCTTCAGTTCAATTTAGACAGTTAAGAAGTAGTGTCTTAGATCAGATTCAGAGCTTTAATACATGTCTTGTTTTCCTTAAATGCAATTCTGTTAAATCATTGTGACTAGCGTCATAGTGTAGATTAATAAGATTGCGTAAAATCTTTTTCTCCACACTTTATTATAACAGCTGCTAGGAAACCTACCCCAATTTAAGGTCTAAGAGCATTTTCAGGTACTTTTTATGTTAAACCAAGAAAAGTTCATGCTGGGAATCATGCTTTTGATGCTGTTTATTGTGCTGGCTTTGCAAAGGCAGCACGCTCCTTCCTTCTTCTGGCTTTCTGCTTTGTAAGTGGTTTTCACATGTCCTGCTGGGTACAGAATGGGGCTGGCAAATCCTAATGAGCCCAATAAAATATATATTCTGGGTTGCACGAGTTGCCAAGACCAGCACAACAGTATTTCGAGGGATTTGTGTGTGTATGGAGAGTGTGAATATAGTAAAAGAAGATGACTGTCACAGTGTTCATGATAAACTCACATACTTCACAAACATTGTGAAAAAGGAAGGGTGGACAAAAAAGAAGTGGAAAGGATTACTTCCTGTTAGTGCTGAAATGAAAGTCAACAAATTAGGTATGTTGCTGTCATGAGGTTTTTTTTTGCATTATAATGAGAATGACAACTACATTAAAGCTGAAGTAAGTAACTCTTCAAGGCTTTAACTCTAACTCCAATAACCCCAATATCATGGCACAATGAGTAAAACTGTCCCTGTAAGTATGTCCTGAATGTGATTGAACTTATCTGTACATATATACACAGTGCCTTGCAAAAACACTTGTAAAAAAAGTGTAAAAAAAATGCCATGTTTGAAAATAGTTTTTATGACCTCTCATTTTACGTTGGTTCCCATTTTCAGTATTAACAGTTACACCATTTTACAAAGCACTGCTACAGAATTTTGCAACTTGTTTGTGGGAATTTGGCCCATTCAATCAAGAAATGCATTTATGAGTTCAGAAATGCTGAATGCGAGGGTCTGGCTTGCAATCTATGATCAAATTCATCTCAAATGTGTTTAATTAGGTTGAGGTAAAAATTCTGATAAGATAAAAAAAAAAATCCTCACAAACTCACATGGACATGTATGGACCCTGCTTTAAGTTCTATGTTCTAGACCACAGCCAAGTTGAACCAATCATGTTGAAACTTTCCCAAACAGTTTTCACAAATTTATGACTAGGTGCTTGATATTACATAATACAGTTAAGGCATTGGGACTAAATACAAGACCAAAATTTAAGGAATGAGTGATGTGTCCAAATCTTTTTGTCAATATATGGTGTATGCACAATGATTTGTGTTGCCCAAATTTATTTGGGTACATTTGCGTACGCTTTTATTATTTTAAGTGTAAATTGTTTTTATTTATTTTAGGTCAAGCCATCAGGGGAAGATTCTGTTTTAAATCCTCATCACATAATTCATAATCAAAATGTTAGTGTTTCACCTGCCAATCACCTGATCTCTGACCTGGAGCCTTTCAGTCATTATGATGTCAGAATAGCCTGCCGGAGTAGCCAGGGTGTATCTGATTGGACACCATGGGTAACAATCAACACCAGTGAAGGAGGTAAGAGCCATTTTAAGGAATATGTTTTTAGATTGGGCTCTCAAATAAAGAAGATAATGTTTTATGGAGAGAAGAGACCAATTTACATATTTTTGATTTAAATGCAAAGTGAGGAAAAAATGAAAGATAGTGAATGAATGAATGAAATGCAAAGTGTTATATTTTAAGAATACAATGAAAACTTCATTTTATCTGTGAAATAGGGTTTTGGCATTATCATGGCATCTAGGCTTGCCATCATTGATAGACCAACAATCTAAATATCAGCATGTATACCAGCAAACTATAAAGGAAAATTTTGAATATGCATTAGTAATAATGATTTTCCCAGAAGAAAGCCTACTGCTACCTCTTTTTAAACTGCTATGGGTATAATATCTGGGTTGGTGTAACATGCAGCAAAAAATAGCACATGTTTGTATGCATGATCACATAAGCCCATGACTGACTAGTGTCACTGTGATAAGTATGGAGAAATCATGTGGTAGTTGTGACATCATGAGGATTTCAATGTCTTTGAGTAATAGGGCAAACGCTTTTCTCTGGCTTCTTTCTTGCATCATATTTAATTCATTCATTCATTCATTATCTCCCCCTCTATTAGGGTCGCGGTGGGGTTCCCCATGCCCATCCAGGGGAGAACGTCTCGGACGCTGAGCAGATAGACCCAGGACAGGGCGCCAATCCATCGCTGGGCACACACTCACTCACACAGACACACTCTATAGGGGGCAATTTTGAGAATTCAATTAACTTGATCCATGTTTTTGGACTGTGGGAGGAAACCGGAGAACCCGGAGGAAATCCACACAGACACAGGGAGAACATGCAAACTCCACCCAGATGGGGATTCGAACCGGGAATCCCTAGCGCTGAGAGGCGAACGTGTTAACCACTAAGCCACCGTGCCGCCCATCATATTTAATAATAATAATAATAATAATAATAATAATAAATGTTTTAATATTGTAACTGGGATTAATTTATCAGTAGAACTTGAGTGTTCAATACATTGAATTGACATTCTGTCATTTATAAAATTTTACTTGGTTTTTGTGTCAAACATATGTGTTAGTGCCTTACTGACTGGTTGTTACTCCAACTTATATTACTGACAATGTTTAGTTGTTTTTATTACATTAAGTTTTTTTTTGGTGAAGCGCATATGGAACGCTATTTAGAAATGAGCTCTATACTCTGATTTTCTGTATTGGGTTAAAGCATTTTTATATCTTTCCCTTACACCATTAATAAATAAATATAGGGTCAAGCAGTAGGGGATGGGCAAAAGAGGATTAGAGTTTCCAGAAGACATGTATGTGCACATGTGTCAGGATTAGTGCAGATGTTCTGAAATGGGGTATATGGGTCTAGCATGTTCATGTGGCAATACTGAACAACAGCATTTACAGAGTTTAGTTCAATGCCAACATATGAAATTGTAATGTTAGTTAAATTAATTAAAATGTGTTTATCTATAGAGTGCGAATGTAGCTTTCCTTTTCCTAAGATTGCATTATAAAATAGTCATAAAAAGGGGAGCAACAAGCACTGGGCACAGCAGTTAGTTGGGGGCAACCAAAGGTTAGGGTTTAAATTAATCTTTGAGGTGTTCTCTGCAGTTCCTGAAAAGTTCTGTCATGCTGGAAAGAGAAATGCCCCTCCTCAAAGTGTTGTCGCAAACTTTTCAACTTGTAATTGACCAAGGAGGTGGCATTATGACCACACTATTTTCTCAGGTTCTCTGGTTTTCCCTCACAGTCCAAAGACATGTATGTCAGGTAAATAATGCATATTATAAAACGGGTAATTTTGGTCTTTAAATCTAATTGGCTAAGCCTATTGTCCAGCCAAGACATTATTGACAATAATGCACTCCTCTGACCTCTTTACTTTTATATTAATGTGTGAAACATGTGAACGTGGTTGTGTCGGTGGCGCAAAGGTGTCTTCGTGTCAACAATACAGCCATTCCTGTGGTGATGCAATCCTGTCTCCAGTCCTCATTCCTCCCACCCCGTGACAGTGGTTGAACATTTTTAGAAATCATATACCATTATTGGAAATAGACATTATTCTAAACAGTGAGCACTCTGGTACCGGTATGTTTACTTTAAAAAACAGATTGTACAAAGTAGGATGCTGTTCTGGTATTGATTGATAGATGTCACTGTAGATGGGTAATTTTGTTTTACACACATCAGGACAAAAATTATGAATTTTATCATGTTCTACTACTTTACCTTTTTTGCATCCTTTTTTTCACTTGCTGTTTGTAAACATTTTATGGTCTAGTCAGGAATTACTTTCCTGAATTCCTTAGCAGTAGTGTTCCTCTTTTCTCTAGATCCATGCTTTCATCCAGCGCACTCCTTAATCATCCCATAGTCCCTCATTCATGACCCTGCATGACCTGGGACTTCTCACTTCCCAAATAAGAAAAGGATCAACTGCAAGCTTGAAGTGTGGGAAAAGAACAGTGGGGAAGACTTCAGAAAAAAGGGGGAGCAGGAAATATGAAAAAAGGAAGAAAAACAACAAAATATTTGCTGCGTTCCCACAGGCAGATTTGCTCCAGGGAAAAAAAGAGAGAAAAAGGAAAAGAGGTGGGGGGGAAGTATATCAGATGAGAGTATTTGAAAAAGAATAAGCAAAAGAGAAAGAATATAAGAGAAATAAGAGAAAATAGAAAAGAAGAAAGTTAAAAAGAATGAGAGAAAGCAGCTCAGTAAGGCAGTAATGTTAATAGTGCTGACTTTGTATTTAAAGTGTATGTGCCGTAAACAGCAAATAACGCTGATTTGTGACTAATTGCATGGAGCCTACAAACAAGATCTCTGGTAAACTGAAGGCAGCAGATGTGTTACGGTCCAACACGTACCTGTTCTAAATGTATAGTGATTGTATAATATATACAGACCCATTATTTCACTAGTACTGTAGCAGTTTCTGTCTGCAACACATTGCTGGGTTTGGTAACAGAATTTCACAGGGCTTTTTCCATAATATATATATTTATTTTTATCTTCATGCTAAATTATAATCATTAGCTTTTGTTTGTAATCAGACTTGGCTTGTCATAACTACATGTTTACTTCCATGTTTTGTTTCTTGTAACCTACTTCTTATATTATTTATTTTAATTTGTAATTTACTTACACAGGAAAGAATGGGGAGGGTCTGGTGTGTTTCGACAGACAGATGGAGCAGAAAGGAATGAGTTACACTTGGATATAA
The DNA here is from genome assembly GCA_019802435.1 of Corydoras maculifer. Classification (NCBI taxonomy): domain Eukaryota; kingdom Metazoa; phylum Chordata; class Actinopteri; order Siluriformes; family Callichthyidae; genus Corydoras; species Corydoras maculifer. The sequence continues at coordinate 394,179 of JAFMOD010000853.1, read as the reverse complement.
AAAAAAACATGCCCTGTTGTGTTTTCTTAATACTTAGCCAGAAACACATGTGGAAACAATCAGGCAGAAAAGGCAGGGCACCGCCTGATAGCATCATTACAGCTGCCTTGTGTTTCTCACAGTGAGAATATGCACCGTGCTCCGCTCAATCAAAGACATATAAAGAAATATATAAATAAAACTTTTAATAATAACTTTTAAAAAAGAGACATCATCATAAAATAAAAATAAAATTGTGTGTGCATGTGTGTTGGGGTGGAGACTTGGATTAGTAATGATGTGTGGGTAGATTTTTGTGAGTGGCTACTCTTCTGTCATTCGGGCCCATGCCCATGTTTACCACCTCATTTACATTCTCTACACACACACACACACACACACACACACACACACACACACACACACACTTTACAGATACCACAGTACAGTATTTTTCCTTGCTAATACTGCTGTATTTAATAATCCAGCATTGATGCACTAATGTAGCTTTGGGTTATTACAAACACAAACTGTGTAACTCTTTGCAATGTTGAGTTAGTGAAAAAGATCTAATATAGTGCACAGTTAATGGTCATACCCTTTAAAAAAAAACACACCTGTTCTGTTCCAGTTCTGAGGAGGACCTATCATTAGATAGATTTAAAAGCCACCAATATGTTTTATATATTTCATAAACAGGTAAATAAGAGCTTTCCTATAAAATTATCAAAATAAAAAACAATAAATTTCCATACACTAATTTGTGAAGTACACAGAGAAACTAACCCCCCCACCAATCATGACAGGAATATAAGCCTATGCCCACCCTTTAAATATGATTTTGTTGTGTAAATTTTCCATCCATTATCTTCCGCTTTATCCTGTATTTGGGTCATGGTGCCCATACAGGGGAGAACTTTTCGGGCGCTGGGCAGATACACCCAGGACAGGGTGTTAATCTATCGCTAGCCACACACTCACTCACACAGACACACACACAAACACACTCTATATGGGGCAATTTGGAGAATTCATTTGACCTTGATCCATGTTTTTGGACTGTGTAAACTATGATTTTTTTATTTGAAACGCCACCTTAGAGAGAAATTTTTCTGTCAATCTTGTAGTTGAATCCTAACCCTACACCTTCTGGAGAAGTCTTCCTGTTAGTTCTATGGTTAAGTCATAGATTTTTAGCTTTTGGATCGTCTTTTGTCCAGTTAGCTTTGCTGCACATGTGTGATGATCTGTCGTTTCTCTGTGTTCAGTTCCAGAAAGTGCTCCAATGAACATATCTGCTCAGCTAAATGGCACAGAAGTTTTATTTAGCTGGCTGGAACCTAGTGGAAAAATAAATGGAAAGCTGCAAGGATACATGATTGCGTACAGCACACCTAATGAAAGGGTAATGTAACAAGCATCCTCAGATTTCAACAGATTTTGTCTAGATTTCGTGTTCAAATTTGTCCATTGCTTCTTGTAAAAAAAAAACAAAAAACATATATATGTGTGTGTGTGTATGTTCAAGCAAGGGCCCAGCTTTGCACAGTTTTGATGACTAAGCAGTGTTTTTTTTTAAAACAAAGTTTATATAACTAACAGAAAGAAAAATAAAAGACATCAAAAAACAAAAAAAAAAACAGCAAACCATATCACCCAAACATAAATTTGTCCTGCGCAAAGCACTTATAGCCATTAATCACGGGTGTTGTTATCTCAATTGACGTAGAGGTGTTGAGATATCTTGGGTCCTATTTAACACCCTGCGCAAGGACGAATATGTAAATTGTACATTATGTAGGTTAATGCAATGTGTCAAGAGGAATTTTGCATTTTAAATGCACATTTTGCCACTGTCTCAACTATGTTGCCTCTGCTTTCATTGCCATTCCACCCTGCAAAATTTCACCCTGTATGTCCTAGAAAGCAAATGTTGTTGCTTTTTATATTGTGCTATTGTTATATGCTATTTGAAACAGAGACATGTAAATAAATACAGAACACATGCTCATAATAATGCTATTTTAACTAAAGTGTCTTTTATAAAAAATACTTTATTGCTTCCTACTGACTCTAGTTGTAAGATATAAAGATTGTAATGAAATCTGACTATTTACATGTACGCAAACAATGAGTTAACTGATAACAGCTTTCTAATATGTTTTTCTTCTTCCCTTCAGGCCATGTTAAAGATTGGAATTGACACAGAGCTCACAGTCAACCTGTCTACCCCTATATCCAACATTTCCTACAGGCTGTGTGCATACACCATTGCAGGACAGGGACCTTGGACCCCACTTCAGACAAATATATTAATCTCTGAAGGTGAGATAAAGACTTAAAATTTAAGGTAATGTAAAACACAATTTGTTCCTAAATATGTATTTTTCTTTTTTGAATGTTTAAGATCCAGTACATCCCTCTGCAAGTAAGTTATGATACACACACTCACTCTCACTCTCTCTCTCTCTCTCTCTCACACACACACACACACACACACACACACACATACACACAAAACACTTTTTTTCTCTGGAAATTGCTTTCCTATAGGACTGAAAAAGCAGTAAGGTTGAGAGGGTCACTAATACAATAATACTTATTAGTAGCATAAATTGTTAAGGCGCTTTACGCCTGAAGAACAGACCAAACCTCCCTCCGTAAACAAAAAAGAGTTTATTGCAATTTTCGTCAAGAAAAAACAAACAAGAGGAAATCAAATCCAAAGAGCCAAAGTGATGCCGAGACGAAAACCACGGAGAGAGGCCTAGACGGGACGAGGCACCAATCTGTTGCACAAAGACAGCTGAGCGGGCTAGATGGCTGACGGGGCAAGGCATGCTGGAGCCGGAGTCCCATCAGGGAAGACTTAGGGCTGGAAGACAATGCACTTTAGCACAGTGACAGCTAATGCAAATCAATCCAACGCGACCGGCACAACCCAAGCGTCTTTTAAATAGGGCCGACAATTAAAACTTGGGTCAATTACCACGACTCCCCACTGGAGAAAGGTGTAGAATACAATAGGAAGATGAAGGTTGAGGGCAGTAAGCATATTTTATGCTTCTAACACATATTGATGTATCTACCATACCTGCGCATATAAAGGGTTTGCCAGGCTAAAATATAGAGTTCATTTCTTCAGTTGGTTTCAATTTTCTATCTATAAACATTCCAGAGACAAATGAACAGGTAAACTGTAGATGCTTAATTATTAATACGATTTTATCGCTTATAAATGGTCCTGTCCTTATAATAGCTAATAAAGGTGCCCAGTTTTTAATCGAAAGCTATCTGCATTAAATAGAGTATTTAATTGTCTTAAAAAAGTACTGTAGTTTTACAGACACTTGCTGGTGGTAAAAACAAAGAAGGGTATTTATGAAGTGGCAGTTGAATGTCTTTTATGTTTAAGCAACACAAAATATGTGCATTTTAGTGTACAAAGTCACATTAAGTCTATTAATCTGGTAAATGTGGACTTTATTAACTATTAACTTTATAAACGTTATTAACTATTAATTGTATTTACTATATTTAAACATCTGTTATAACAAAACTGTTTTCAGTTCAGTCCATTCTTCCTTCAATCTCCTGGTACTGGTGGTATGTGATCATGGCCATCGCTGTAGCTGTAGCTCTGACAGTATTCATGGCTGTGTATGTCGCCAAGCTCAGGCGCAAAGAAACACGTTTCGGGTAAGTTTAACATTAATGAATACCAGACCATTACTTTGCAATCATGCATATTAGCTGTCTGTTCAAAGTTACCCCAGTCGCACCTACATCAGTCTCAGCTTAATAGATAGAAATCTTACATCACAATGAGGTTTTGGGTTTGACAGGGACAAACATGGTCCGTTCTGTATATAGTTTTCATGTTCTTCTCATGACTGTTTAGGTGTAAATGTATGTGAATGTATCAGTGTCCTCACTCTAATGGACTCATTTTTCCACCTTTAACATAATAAGTCTTGGGAAAGGTTAAAACAGCTCAGTAAACATGATCAGAATAAGAAGTTGAAAAAAATGTTAAGATAAATGTCTATGTTTTAGTGAGGCATTTGAGCCCATGATGGAGAGAGGTGAGCTGGTGGTCCGATACCGCGCTCGACGCACCTACAGCAGACGTACCACTGAGGCCACATGTGAGTTTATCAAACTCTAAGTCCTTTGTGAAATAATGAAAATTACTTGTGGTCAAATACTCTTGGTAAATTGATCTAATTGATCAATAGGGTTTACTAGAACAGAGCTGGTGCTGATGCCGATGCAAAAAAAGCTGGGTTATAATAGTTAACACAAAGGTTTTCATTAGACACTACCCATAATTATTTAGTTTTTCTATTCTTTTATCTTTTTTTTTTACTTTTGTTTGTGTTAATAAACACAATATATAGTTAATAAAAACAGTGTAATGAACCAATGTGTTACAATGGGTGGCGCAGTCCGTCGTAGGTAATGAGCAAGCCAGGCGACCAGGTAAGAAGCAAGAAGAGATTTATTAAATAAAACGCAAAACAAAACCGAAAAGAAACATGAACGCGACGACAAACCGAAAACAAAGCAAATACAAAACCCAACGTAACATAAGCGGTATGCATATAATGCTGACCCGCTGACTCAGGGCGCATGCGCACTTAAATGTAGTCAGCAGGCCACATGTGATTAGGTAGGACCCAATCCCAGCTCTAGGGGATGGGCCCTATCTACGGGAACCCTGAACGGCCAAAACTGAAACGAAAACAGGGGGGACTGGCCTAGCACTCCCAACCCTGACAAAATGTACCTGATATCAGTTTAGCTATGTATTTATTAAAATGTTTGTTGGACAAGGACCAAGAGCTACAATTTGTGTCTTTTAAAAGAATTTGAGTTTACAAAGGGATGAATGTATGAAACAGTTCAGAAAGCCAAACAGAAACTAGGATGTTAAGTGATTAACCTCTGCATCAGATAAACTGATAACAGTCTTGGATTTTCATTATACATGTGCACTGTGTTCCTTTATTTAATGTTTTTTTATTTGATGAATTTAGAACTCAAGAAGAAACAAAGTTGCTGATTCTACTTCTTGATAAGCTTTGCATCCATTATGCTGTGTGAACACATGAAGTTTCCCAAACAGCAGTTTCAAACCAACTCTGGCTCTGGCACTAGTACCAGCATTTATTTGTTGGATAAAATGCTAAGCTTGGATGTTGTGTCTGATTCTGACTTTTATCAGTAGTTTTTTTGAACCCATGCTCAGTGATAGGAATCCGGGCCTGTTTGAACATGATGTAACTCAAACTCATGGAACTGCCTCAAGCCACCAAAATTCTTTGTTGTCTTGTCAATCACAGTTTATTTGACACTATTTAACAGTTCTTTAAAAGTTAATACAGACAAACAGATTGTACAACATACAGTTTGCAATGCAATTTGTCAAACTTTGGACCTGCTTCATAAATGACACATACACGTGATAGAAGGTGTACACCATATTGAAAACTAAACATACTGGATGGGATGTGTGGTCCTCCAAGACAACTTTGATCTACACATATGGACATGTGAAAACTGTGATTGCAGTGACAGACAAACATACGATGTGAAAGTTTAATGGCAATATACATTTTTATAAACATCTCATGGAAAACTTGTGATTAAGGATAACAAATGCAGATCACTGAAAAGCTATTCATATTGCTTGAACATTTTCACATATTTTCATGTTACTCCAACAACCTAATGTATTTTATTCATAGTGTGTGTAATAGGCCAACACAAATTAACAAATAATTGTAAAGTGTAGTAATTTGATGTCATCAATATATGAAATATAATTATACAAATAACAATAAATAAAATTAGCATTGGCCTTGACTTTACAAGAAAAGGGTAATGGTTTACCTGTATTTTACAACATAAGCTCAAAGAATGAATTCTCGGTTAAAAAAAGCTAAGAGAAAAAGAAACTCTTGTTAAATGTGTATCAATATGTGTTATCAAGCAGTTTTTGTTTGAGAAACTGAAAAAAAAAAAAAGTTTATGTTGTCACATACATGTTTATAGATGTACAAGTAGCAGCATAAATATAAAATACTATGTTTCCATTGACTGTCCATTCACATTAAGATCAATATACACTGCTTGGCCACAAAAAAGGTCACATAATCTATTATTTAGTTGGACCACCTTTATATTTGATTACAGCAAGCATGTTACTGTGGCATTGTTTCCATTACATTTACATTTAGCTACCACTTTCATCCAAAGTAGATAAAAAAAAGTCAGAATACATAATAGATGATCCTTAGAGTGTCTAATATAAATAAACTGAACATTCACATGACAAATTTCACAGAACATAAGTAATAATCAGGTATTAATATTCATATGTACTTAATTAAAGATATATTAAATGTAATTTATATTTACTGACGTAGTTTTATTTACAATAAACTAGTGTCTTATTTCACAGCAGGCTGTCTAAGCAAAAATTCAAATTAAGACAGCACAGAAAAAAAACATACTAACAACTAAACTTTAAGCTTGTGAGGATACAATAGTTTTGGTAACATATAACATTTGGTAACATATTAAATTTTAATGTCTCCTATGCACATAGATTTTAAAAATACCTGGACCTCTCAAATCTTAAATGGATTGAAAAATTAACTTTAAATTTAAAGTTATATCTATAAATTGATTAGCTTTAAACAGTTGTAATAAAAAATAAACACATTACATCAAAACTCATATGCTTTGTTAGTTTCCTTTGCTCTGTAATAGTCAACACTCACACATAATGCTGCTGTTATGCTTATCCATGTGTGTGCTTGTGTGTATCCACAGTAAACTCGCTGGGCATCAGTGATGAACTCAAGCAGAAGCTTCAGGATGTGATGGTGGACAGACACAAACTTACCTTGGGAAAAACCCTAGGAGAAGGTAAGCTGACAGAATACAGTTTATTTATTATAGCATTGTTCTTCAGGTAGTGACATAATTGTGTATCTATATATGCAGGTGAATTTGGCTCTGTTATGGAAGGGAGTCTAACTCAAGAGGATTCTGTGCTTAAAGTGGCAGTCAAGACCATGAAAAGTAAGTCATGAAAACTAGCCATAGTAAAATTATTAGGTTTTAGACTTATATTAGTCTTAAGGCTAAAAGTTGCATACTTAATGATTTTTGATGGTAATTATTATTATTATTATTATTATTATTATTATTATTATTATTATTATTATTAGCACCACTACATTAGCCCCGTTTGTCTGTGTGTCTGGTAAATAGTTTGCAAATTTTACCTATTTTCCGTTATCTGTTTAAGCTGAAACTTTGCACAATTGTTCATAGTCGATGCCAACACATGGATCAATTTCTCAGGGTTAGGAGTGTTACGCCACTCCAAAAGCAGAGAGAAAAACAGGGGGGCTGTTTTCCTCTCTGCTTTTGGCCGTTCCGGGTTCCCGTAGGTAGGGCCCATCCCCTAGAGCTGGGATTGGGTCCTACCTAATCACATGTGACCTGCTGACTACTCTTAAGTGCACATGCGCCCTGAGTCAGCAGGTCAGCATTATATTCCTGTATATGTGATTGCATATGCACACGTTACATTGGGGTAGTGTGCTTTGTTTGTATTCGGCGTAACGTCGCCTTCGTCTTGGTTCGGGTTATTCTTTTCATTTATTAAATTATGTTTTCTACTACTTACCTGCTCGCCTGGCTCACTTCTTACATCACATCGCACCGCGCAGTGCCGCCTTTGGACGGACTGCGCCCCCCCATTGTGACACAATTAAAAATGTATCACTTAATTAAGTAATTAGTGGTAATTAATTAATTTTGTTTTCTATGAATAAATTGCAAATTTTCTACTAAATTTTAGACTTCACAAACAGAATTAATTTAAGATAAAGTAATTTAACATGATATATGGGTTGTTTTTAAAAAATATTTTGTTTGTTTATTTATTTTAGTCACTATTTGCACACGCACCGAAATGGAGGACTTTCTAAGAGAAGCTGCATGCATGAAGGAGTTTGACCACCAGAATGTAATGAGGCTGCTGGGTAAGGGAAACAAACATGTTGTCCAAGCTTTTATTTCAGATTGCAAATAATTTACTACATGCGATAGGAACTTGGGTATAATAAGTAAATAAGTAATTAACAACAAGCAGACACTAATCTTAGCCTAAACGTTGTACTAGTATACTATTTAACATTTCTATCATGTTTATTTTAATTTATTTAGTTGTACATGCTGAACAATCCAGCTTTTATCTGTAGCTTTTATTTCTTTTGCACAAAGTCAGTAGAAATATATTTGTTTTTGTATGGCAGGTGTATGTTTGCAGACTGTAGAAAGTGAAGGTTTCCCATCTCCTGTGGTTATTCTGCCATACATGAAACATGGTGACCTGCACAGTTACCTGCTCTATTCTAGACTTGGAGATTCCCCTGTGGTAAGTCTCTACTCATCCTTTATAGTTTGTGTAAGTTCTGTCTTGTCCGTCTCCTCTTTATGTGGTTAAATGTAAACTTATTTTGATAAAGGTCTGATAAAGCTCTGTTGATTGATAGGCATTATTTTTTACCTGATTAAGTCATGGTAACAGTGTTTTGAATCACTGTCGTACTGCATGAGCAAGTTCCTCACATTTTTAGGTGAATTTCACTGTAAATAGGCAGAAAAAAAATCTAAATTCTCATGAATTAAATCATCAAACCATATTAGTGATCCTGGTTCAAAAGCCTAAGTCCTCACACAGTACTTGTATGTTTTGTATCCCAAGCAGATTATTTGTTCCTCAACACATGGATTTTCCAACACTTGGGTGTAATGTATGCTTATAAGTCCATAAAACTGTTTTAAACTTTTTTCTTTACTCTGTAATAGTTTAGAAATTATAGTCTGGCTTTCTCATGCTGCTAATGAGTGGTTTGTAATTTGTGGTGATGTTTGTTGCTCATTATATGAGTAGTTTATTTTTGATTCAGGACAGTTGTGATTGCCATATTGTCAGTCCCAATTTTTCATCCATTATCTCCCGCTTTATCCTCTAGCAGGGTCGTAGGGGTTCACCATGCCCATCAAGGGGAGAACGTTTCGGGCGCTGGCCAGATCCACCCAGGACAGGGCGCCAAGCCATCGCTGGGCACACACTCACTCACTCACACAGATACACTCTATATGGGGCAATTTGGAGAATTCAAATGACTTAATCCATGTTTTTGGACTGTGGGAGAAAACCGGAGAATCCGGAGGAAACCCATGCAGACACGGGGAGAACATGGAAACTCCACCGAGATTGGGATTCGAACCGGGAACCCCTAGAGCTGAGAGGCGAATGTGCTAACCACTAAGCCACCGTGCCACCCTTGTCAGTGCTAATTGTACGTTTTAATATATTTGATTACATACAATTCGTGCAGTCTGATGCAAACATGCTATGCCTTATTATATTTATCACATCTGCATTACATCCTTTTAAACTCAGATTTTTTTTTTTGTTTAAACCCATATTTCTTTTATACAAACAAAACATTTTTCTGCCCTTTGAGGGCACAGTATACCTGCAAATTGTCTTAAAAAGTTAGTATGGTTAGTAAGAAGTGGGTAAGTGGACAACAGGGTTCAGTTATAAATAAATTGTGAAATAATTAGGATTAGATTTTCCTAAACATCTCAAAATTGCTGATAGATAATATACTGTTCAACCACAACAAATAAATGCAAATATCTGAACTTATTAAAACTTATTAATTTATTCTAATGGCACCTAATATAATACAAATAAAAAACTGTAAAGCTGTAATAAAAGTTAGTTAAATTAAAACAGATGCGTTTTATTTTATTCTTGTAACCTGTAAATTTATTTTAAATGTGGCTGAACACTTAGGATCCAGTTCAAACGTATGCTTTTGAGTTTACAGCAGTGAAATATTTGTTTCCTAGATGAAAAAAAGTATTCTATCGCCCTCTTGTGTTGTTAAATACGGTTTCTAAAGTGTGTCACAATTTATTTTTTTTCTTTTTTAGTACTTGCCATCACAGATGTTGGTTAAATTTATGACTGATATAGCTCGTGGAATGGAGTACCTTAGCAACAAAAACTTCATCCACAGGGATTTGGCTGCTCGCAACTGCATGTAAGTACAAAAAGGTAATCAAAATATTAGCTAAACATATGGCATTTAATCAAAGTAATTTTTTTTTAGGCTAAATGAGAACATGAATGTTTGTGTTGCTGACTTTGGCCTCTCAAAGAAGATTTACAATGGAGATTATTACAGACAAGGCCGCATCTCAAAGATGCCTGTGAAATGGATTGCAATTGAAAGCTTGGCAGATAGAGTTTACACTACCAAAAGTGATGTGGTACGCATGTTTTATATATATATATAAATATCCATATATATACCATATATATATCATAAATAACTGATTATAAAATAACAGATGTTTGCAATATGGTTATGTCTAATTTTTTGATCATTGATGTGGGACCAGATTTTCTATAATTAGTTACATCCACATATTCTTTATCAAAATTTTAAGTTTTAACCAATCACCAAGTGAATTTTCATGCAGTGAAAAACACATAAAAATCAGTATTTCAAATAGTCTACCTGACTATGGTGCTTAGAATTACTAATTAACAAGCACACTTTATAAACAAACCTGTGCAGTGAAATTTTACAGACTTTAAGTGTTTAAGCAATGTCTTGCAATAATAGAAAAATAAAGTATTTTAAGCTACTTTGTTGCCTCTTTTGCTTTGAAAAGTTTCTTTTTCCTTTCTTTTCCATCATTCATTCATTCATTCATTATCTTCCGCTTTATCCTATATTAGGGTCGCGGGGGGGTTCCCCATGCCCATCCAGGGGAGAACATTTCGGGCGCTGGGCAGATACACCCAGGACAGGGCGCCAATCTATCGCTGGGCACACACTCACACACACAGACACACTCTACATGGGACAATTTGGAGAACTCAATTGACTTGATCCATGTTTTTGGACTGTGGGAGGAAACCGAAGAACCCGGAGGAAACGCAGACACGGGGAGAACATGATAACTCCACCCAGATGGGGATTCGAACCGGGAATTCATAGTGCTGAGAGGCGAACGTGCTACCACTAAGCCACCGTGCCGCCTCCTTTCTTTTCCATTCTTGAATTATAAACTGACATTTAAAAAAAAAAAAATCATTGTGGTTTTTATTGATCTAATGTTATAGTTGGTAACCTCTATATATTTCAATTAGTGGTCCTTTGGAGTGACAATGTGGGAGATTGCAACTCGTGGACAGACTCCATACCCTGGTGTGGAGAACAGCGAAATCTATGATTACCTACGGCAGGGAAACCGCCTCAAACAGCCTCCAGACTGTCTGGACTGCATGTAAGTGCGAATTTCTGTCAATTTAAATGTTCCTTTAAAACTATATGACCAGTCTGTACTGTACTAAGAAAACAAATACCTATTTGTTTCAGCAGGTCCAAATTCTTTGGAAATAAGTGTGTGTATATAACACTCAGTTATACAGTTAATTTTTTTTTTAAGAAATCTTAAATAGTACAAAGTTTTGGCTATATTAAAGTCCTGTTTTATATATATTTTTTAGCTACTCCTTGATGTTCTCTTGTTGGCTGCTCAGCCCTAAAGACCGACCAAGCTTTGAAGTATTACGTTGTGAGCTGGAGAAGGCCCTGGATGAACTCCCTGACCCCCAGGACCCCAACGAGATTCTGTATGTAAATATGGAGGAGTCTTTAGGAGAGATGGGGGCCGTAGGGGGTCGAGAGCCTAATTTTGGAAGTGGCTTGTGTCCTCTGGGGGCCTTGAAGGCCAATGAATCAGTAGCCACAGCTGAGATTCACCAACCAGGACGATATGTGATTTGTCCTCAACATGAAAGTCAACGTCTGCTTAACACTGAATCGCTGGAAAGCCTAAATCACACAGGTTTAACACCCATGTTATTACCATCATCCAACTGTACCCCTGCACCTGCTCTGCCCTCAGAGTTGCCCTTGTCTGATGACAAGGAGGGGTCTTGCAGCAAAAGACAGTTTTGGTAAATACATTGACTTGTAAACACAAAACAGCAATGGAGTATTGTGGAGAAGCATCAAGCCCATTCCATGACTTCTGTTCATGATGACTTATTAATTCAGATATTGATGTACTTTATACAAGGGGATAAAACATACTGCAGCTCTTAAAAGCACCGAATTTCCACTTTTCAAAAGGGAAAGAGGCACATGGACAAGAGGATACTACTGTCATCAATTATTCATTCATTATCTCCCGCTTATCCTCTATTAGGTTCGCGGTGGGGTTCCCCATGCCCATCCAGGGGAGAACGTCTCGGGCGCTGGGCAGATAGACCCAGGACAGGGCGCCAATCCATCGCTGGGCACACACTCACTCACACAGACACACACTATAGGGGGGGATTTTGAGAATTCAATTAACTTGTTCCATGTTTTTGGACTGTGGGAGGAAACCGGAGAACCCGGAGGAAACCCACGCAGGCACGGGGAGAACATGGAAACTCCACCCAGATGGGGATTCGAACCGGGAATCCCTAGCGCTGAGAGGCGAACATGCTAACCACTAAGCCACCGTGCCGCCCTACTGTCATCACTTAAACAAAATTATGTCAATGAATACTTTAATGGTATGGACGATAAAAAATATATCTATGCATTTCCATCAGTATTGGATGTCACATGGATTGAAAATAGTCAGGTTACCAAAAAGGAAAGTGTGTAGAATATTTAAATTTTTGTGTATTTTAATCAATTCTGAGTTGGTCAGAAATATTGAGAAATATGTATCTGGATGAACATTTAGTTACTGGATGAACATTTAGTTACTGGATTAACATTTAGTACATTTTATGGGTCAGTAAAGGAATATTTTTTAGATTGCTGATTTTTACTATTTTGTAACAGGCTAAATGTGACACCTGAATTTAGTCCTAATGCAAGCCTGATTACGGGTGAAATTTTACATTTTACATGAAAAGAAAAATTATGCCTACATATTTGATAGCTTAATATAGAAGTATATTTGCTTACTTGGTATTTACATTGTCTTTACCTAAGATTTAACACAATTCAAGTCAGGCAATATGAAGGACCCCAACAGTAGTTAACTGATAAGATTTTTATTGATTGGAGGTGATATTGAGTTTCAAACTCCTTGCCTTCTGGTAGCCTGCCTCTAACCATGGTGCCTCCTTTGCTCAACATTTTCAGATGCCAGTCTATATAAATTAGACATCCTGAGGTAATTTAGTCCATTTATCTAGTCTCCACTAGTCATGTGGAGAGTCAAGGTCAGTGTGTAGAACCAGCATCCAGCGCAAATGTATTTTTTAAAAGTTTTTAAATTAGAAAGGTACTTATTTGAGGTACAAATTAAATTCCAGTAAAAACAATGGACGATATCCAATCGCTTTTACTTAAAGAAACATATCAGACTTTACAGTTCAAGTTGTAAATACAATATAGTGAGACAACAACAAAGCACTTTTGGCATTTTAAGCCATCCTCAGACAAAAAGTTCAAAGCAACTTGTAGAAAATGTGTAATCTAGTATATTTAGTTTTAGGCTTTTAAATTTGATTGTATTTTAAATAAATGCTTACTGAAAGAACAAAGCTCGTTTTGCAAGCAAACAAAATAATTTTCAAAAATCCAAAGGTCAGATGAGTTACAATTTTACTGATTGGAGACATTATGATGGTTTTATACTTAAAACCAGTAGTTACTTTTACTATACTTTTACGGATTCCGAAATAAGGAGTGTGCTGTGTTCCAAATAACTCTTCACAAGATGCTAGTTAGGACCTAGTGATGATTGACAGTGAGGCTCCATGGCCTCAAACTAAGCACAGTATTATTGGTGGTGTTTTTGTTATTTGCTGTATGTTAAATATTTGCACTAATCATTTACAATGTTTTTTTTTCATATTCTATGGTTGTGTGTGTTTGTTTCAAAATTTTTATTCTTTTACAAAACATTTATAGTGGGGATACAGGAAGCTTGATAATACCATACTTCTGAATTTTAATTACTGTATTTTGTTACATAAAATAAAAATTTATTAGACATTTATTAGACAAGTACACTATATAGACAATATAGAAGTATAAAGACAAACTTTTTCACCACTGAATTCAGGCCCATTGCCACTTACCCATGCGTTTTGGAAAATTGTATGCCTCTAACAAAATGGGAACTGCTTGAGGAAGGTTGATTTTTCATTTTTAGCATGAGTTTGTACCATTCCACAAACCATGGTCCACACTGGCATGGTTTGGTGGAAAATAACTTGATTGGCCTATACAGTGTCCACATCCATAACTCCATCATACCTTTAAGAAAAGAGACTTCTCTTTAAGAGTGGCCACCCCCCCCCCCCTTCATCCAGTAAATATCTAAGAAATGTTTTTTTGGACACATTGGCATAAATTCAGTCACACTCATAATCATGTAGAAATGCTTCTATAGGATGTTACAGTTGAAAATGGGAAAGTAACTTAAAATTCGATGTTATAAAAGCTCCTGTAAAATGTGTAGGTGTTCCTATACGTTTGGCTATATATACTATATTAATGCTTTTTTATGTATGCCAACATGCATTATTCCAAAATGTATTTTTGGTACAAGTGTGCCATGCTGTGATCATTTTTATTTGTTACATCAATTTTAAAGCTTGTTTCAAAATGCATCATGACTTTATGTGGCAATGTACAGTTATATTGTTTTTTACAGTGTTTTATTTAGCAAAAAATAGCTGATCTTTTTTTTGTAGCATTCGGTTATTTGATTTGGTGAATAATATTGTGGAATATGATCAATGTGTACAACTTGATTCATTGTGTGAGTGGGGAGAACAAGTATTTGATACACTGCTGATTTTTCAGGTTTTTTTTTTTATTGTGTGAAATAAGTATTTGATCATCTATCAACAAGTTAGAATTTTGGCTCTCACAGACATGTTACTTCTTCTCTAAGAAGCCCTCCTGTTCTCCACTCATTACCTGTATTAACTGCACCTGTTTGAACTCGTTACCTGTATAAAAGACCCCTGTCCACACACTCAGTCAGACTCCAGCATCTCCACAATGCCCAAGACCAGAGAGCTGTGTAAGGACATCAGGGATAAAATTGTAGACCTGCACAAGGCTGGTATGGGCTACAAGACAATAGGCAAGCAGCTTGGTGAGAAGGCAACAACTGTTGGTGCAATCATTAGAAAAGTGAAGAAATGCAAAATAACGGAAAATCTCCCTCAGTCTGGGGCGCCATGCAAGATCTCACCTCGTGGAGCATCAATTATCTTGAGGAAGGTGAGGAATGAGCCCAGAACTACACGGCAGGACCTGGTCAATGACCTGAATAGAGCTGGGACCACAGTCTCAAAGAAAACAATCAGTAACACTCTACCCTGTCAAGGATTAAAATCCTGCAGTGCACGCAAGGTGACCTTCCTCAAGCCAACGCATCTCAAAGCCTGTCTGAAGTTTGCAAATGACCATCTGAATGATCCAGAGGAGGAATGGGAGAAGGTCATGTGGTCTGATGAGACAAAAATAGAACCTTTTGGTTTAAACTCCACTCGTCATGTTTGGAGGAAGAAGAATGATGAGTACAACCCCAAGAACACCATCCCAACCGTGAAGCATGGCGGTGGAAACATCATTCTTTGGGGATGCTTTTCTGCAAAGGGGACAGGACGACTGCACCATATTGTGGGAAGGATGGATGGGGCCATGTATCATGAGATTTTGGCCAACAACCTCCTTCCCTCAGTAAGAGCACTGAAGATGGGTTGTGGCTGGGTCTTCCAGCATGATAACGACCCAAAACACACAGTCAGGGCAACTAAAGAGTGGCTCCGCAGGAAACATCTTAAGGTCCTGGAGTGGCCTAGCTAGTCTCCAGACCTGAATCCAATAGAAAATCTTTGGAGGGAGCTTAAAGTCCGTGTGGCCCAGCGACAGCCACGAAACCTGAAGGCTCTGGAGGAGATCTGTATGGAGGAGTGGGCCAAAATCCCTGCTGCAGTGTGTGCAAACCTTGTCAAGAACTACTGTCAAGGAAACGTCTGATGTCTGTAATTGCAAACAAAGGTTTCTGTACCAAATATTAAGTTTCTTTTTCTGGTATATCAAATACTTATTTCACACAATAAAATGGAAATTAATTATTTAAAAATCATACAATGTATTTTTCTGGATTTTTGTATTAGATTCCATCACTCACAGTTGAAGAGTACCTATGATAAAAATTACAGTCTTTTACATGCTTTGCAAGTGGGAAAACCTGAAAAATCAGCAGTGTATCAAATACTTGTTCTCCCCAATGTATGTCTATGGTACTATGGTTTTGAACAATCAAGTATTTCATATTACTTAATGTTTTTTTTTTATCTGACTTCAATTACATCCTAAAATATGCTACTTGACAAGAAGTATGGAGACAGTTGGCATCACGTTTGTTAAATATCAGGTTTCAGAAGCATTGGCATTGATTTGTGCTCTTTGTAGCTTTAATAGGCTTCTGACCTCTTCTACTATAAACAGTGTGCTTATAGGACTTGTGACCATTCTGTTTAACCTGGCACAATGATATTTTAGTGTTTGTGGATTGGGGACTGGAACGAAGCCCTTAACCTTCCCTGTTTTTAACAAGTTGTAAGTAAAATTTGAGCTGCAGTCAATTATCTGATCACTTGTAACATAATCACCAGCTATTTTATAACAATTACGTTTTTTTGGGAAAGGATTTTGCACAAGATATTAACACACTTCACCTCTCTACATGAATAAATTGAATATCTTTGGGGTTTAGACCGAATAACCAATAGATTCATGAAAAAATTAATGACAGATTACTAGATAGAAAAGTTGGTAGTTGCACCTTTAATTTAAAATAGGTGATGTGATGTCCGTCTATACAAATTATACAGGTATACATTTGTACATGCAAAGGCTTAGACATCCCTGCATAGATTCCATGTTTATTTGACTTTCTAAGTCGCAGAAAGTTAACATATGTTCAATGTGGTCCATATTTAAATATGTGATATTTTTCTATCGACTTTAGATTGGGAAATACCCAAAGTATTAAAGTTTTTTTTTGTGTGATCCATTTAATATCTTGTAATAAATAATAACTAAATTAAAATGTCCAGTGTTTTTATAGGTATTGAATTGATGAGCAGTGATGATAAAAAATTTTATATTTCATTTTTGACACACATTAGTATGGGTTGCATGCTGGTATAATGGCAAATACATTTTGTATGCCAATTTGCTAATGATGGTTTCATATTGGATGAACAAGGAAGATCATCTGTTTGTTATTTTCAGCAATTGTATGGTTTACATTTTAACTGACCTAAGTATAGTGATCTATTTTGCCTACTGTGCTTACACGCAAAACATACACACACACACATGGTGAAGTGAGCACATGTGCCCTGTACACGGTGGGCAGCTCCATGTTTGTTAATTTACTTTAATTAATGGTATTTAGTTTGTTTAATTATCTCTTTCCGTTGATTGGTTGTGTTGTGCACGTGATTGGTTTTCATTTGTATTTATTTCCTTCTTTCCCTGTCCTCGGTGCACTTCGTGTTTTAAGTTATGTTCACTCGTCGGTACCTTTGTTTTGTGGTGTTACTACACCTTTAAATAAATTTCCAGTTCCCTGCTACCTGCGTGCCTGGCTCCCTTCAGCACGTTAGAGCGCGACGGCTCTGCGCTTCCTATGCGCAGCTGCTTTAATCTCTAGGTAGGCGAGTGTAACATCACAAAGTGCCAGTCACTTTGGGGAGTCCAGAGCCCAGGTAAGCTAATTTAAAAATTTTTCTTTGCGGGGGCCGTATAGCGTGTAGCCTCGTACTCGCGGCGCCCTCCGTTGTGACAGCGAGTGCGCCGCTATGCGCAGCCCGCCGTCCCGGAGCCGTAAGGACGGCTCCGATACTGTGATTTCGGAGTTTTACGACTGTGATGATGAGTTTATGTGGAGGTACGGGTATGAAGCGCTCCGCGTTGAGGATGGCCTCGATCTGGTAGAGGTGTCCGATGATGAGGCGGGCGAGTCATACCTGTATGAGCATATTTTGCCCATTCGAACCCTCCTGAACTCTGAGGAGTTCTGGACTGATAGCCCAGTCCAGTTTGTAAACTGTCGTGAGATCCAGACGCGGTGCGCTCCGCTGGCGCGGAGCCAAGGCGCGGCGCGCGCGTTTCGCGGCCGCTGAGATCAGCACGTGCGCTGCAGGGCAGACACGTGACGCGGTCGCACCGGATCGCGCCGTGTCTGGATCGCGCTGCGAGGGGGCGGTACCAGAGTTACCGCTTGTGTCCGTTAATATGGAGGAGTGTGCCGGCAATGGGGTGAATCCGGGACAGTCCGAGTCAGAGATTGCCCTGTTCTTTGGTGTAGCGGTGGGGGTGTACCTCTACTGTGTGCAGGATGGCGATCCTGAAGTGGAGGTCCACCCAGCGTGCGTGCCCGCCGAGGTCCACCCAGCGTGCGTGCCCGCCGAGGTCCACCCAGCGTGCGTGCCCGCCGAGGTCCAGGGGCCGCTCGCCGCCCGGCCCGAGGTCCAGGGGCCGCACGCCGCCCAGTCAGTGCACCAGTGGCACCCACCTCGTCACGCAGCCAGAGGGCGTGGCCCACTCCACACCCGCCGAGGGCACCCGCCGGACCACGCAGCCAGAGGGCGTGGTTCCCTCCTGATCCGCCGAGGGCATCCACCTCGACATAAAGCCACAGGGCACATCCCAAGCCTCATCCGCAGAGGGCGTCCACCGAACTGCACTGCCAGAGGGCGCTTCCCTCACCTCGTCCGCAGAGGGCGCCCACCAAACTGCATAGCCAGTGGGCTCGAGGAGGGCGGAGGACCCCCATTCCCCCCCGGGATTTTTATTTTATTTTTTTCTCTTGGTCACGTCCTCCCGTTGCGTAGGGGCGGGGGTACTGTAACAGGTGCCTAGGGCACCTGTTCCATGTTTGTTAATTTACTTTAATTATTGGTATTTAGTTTTTTTAATTATCTCTTTCCGTTGATTGGTGGTGTTGTGCACGTGATTGGTTTTCATTTGTATTTATTTCCTTCTTTCCCTGTCCTCGGTGCACTTCGTGGTTTAAGTTATGTTCACTCGTCGGTACCTTTGTTTTGTTGTGTACTACACCTTTAAATAAATTTCCATTTCCCTGCTACCTGCGTGCCTGGCTCCCTTCAGCGCGTTAGAGCGCGACGGCTCTGCGCTTCCTATGCGCAGCTGCTTTAATCTCTAGGTAGGCGAGTGTAACACTCTGTACATGGCGCCCAGGGAGGAACTGGGGTTAGGTACCTTGCTTAAGGGCACGGGAATTGAATCAGGGACCTTCAGGTAACAAGGCTGGTTCCTGAACCACAAATAAAGTTAAAAAAAGGCCAAGATTCTATTTCATCTGTATTGAAAAAAAAACCCGGCTGTTATTTTTTTCCATGAACTCAATTCTTGTTGGGATCCTCCTTGTATTACGGAGTTGTTTTCAAATTTTCTCAGAATGTGATTGTCTTTAAACTATTATGTTTTACAAATAGTATTTCTCCTTGATTTGAAATGATTTAGCATTACACCAGACAGCAAAATCAACATTTGCAGATTTGTATATACATTTTTAATTAATTGTGTATGTATTTTTAAGATTAATGTAGTGAAACCACATCCATTTAACTGAAAAACACTTGAGACAGCTTGTTTTTAGTGCACGTGGAATAATGTTTGATAGAAAACCACAAAGCCAGAAAAATATTCAACTGTCAAGATACAACTTTTTATATATTTAAAATAATGAGTAATTTAACATGGTCCACCTTTTTAGTACTTATTAAATACTATGTTAAATATATTTTTTTCTTATAGCATTTTACTTGCAAAGTTTATTGTATTCATCAGGTTTGAACTGCACTGACTATAAAAATACTGGCTTCATAGAGAACTGCATAGACAGTAATAGCCCCTCCTCCCACCTAACCAACACATTCTAATAATATGCTTTCAGATAAAGAAAAAAAAAAAGCTTTTATCAAATACTTGTTAAAAAAAAAAAAATGTCCCTATGACCCAATAACCAATCTTTGTCACAGGTGCCTGGGGCACCTGTCCCTCATTTAAGGTATTCGTGGACTCCGTTGGGTGATTGGTTTATTTTGTGCACGTGACCGGGTGTTTTTTGTATTTAGTTTCCGTGTTCCCTTACCCCCGTGCACGTCTTTGTTGTGGTTTATCTCGGTGTTAGTTTGTTTGTTTCGTTCCCCCTTTCTGTTGGTGTCCCTACACCATTTTAAATAATAAATCTTGTTTTGTTTTTATGCCCGGTGTCTCCGAACCCTCCTTCCACGCTCAACCACGGTACGGCGATGCGCATTGCTCCCGCGCAGGCTTGTATCCGTGGGAGCGTTTTGTCCGACGGACCGGTGTGTGCATATTTCTCCGTGCAGCCGTTCCAAGGAAACGCTTATAAGGCGCAAGCGGCGTACGCATTCCTACCGCGTAGCCGATCTCCCGGGGAAGACGAGCAGGTGATAACATTGTGTTTTAGTCTGCTAGGTTATTTTGCTGTTCCCATAAGTATATACATTTCTAACAATATCTTCCTGTGGCCAAAAAAATTGTCTTTTAATGCAGGTTTATTTATTTACATGAATTGAAGGGTAAAAACATTGAAACATGTTATTTTAGTGCCCTGATTCTATTTTAAGGATCAACAAAATTGTGACAAAAGAATCAGAAATATGAGCAAAAACATTGTTCACAACATTGGACAAAATGAGCCTTTGAATCTTACATTTGGCCATTTAGCAGAGGACTTTATTCAGAGTGACTTACAAGTATCCCAACTAGATTGTTGGGATCAGAACACAGGGTTGGCCATACAGCACCGCTGGAGCAATGAGGGTTAAGGGTCATGCTTAGGGGCCCACATTGGTACCTTTAGTGGACCTAAGATTTGTACTTCAGATTGATAGCCCAAGACCCTAACCATTGAACTACCACAAACTTCACTGAGCTTAGTCCTTAGCCACCAATTAGAAGGATATACTATATAAGATCATTAATGGTTTAACTTTCTTATGGTCATGTTAAGGTTTTTAGTGTGGGCATAGAATCGATCAGCTACAGTTATATTATTACGAAAAGATTCTAACAAGCTGAATGTGTAGAAGCCTTAAGATGCCATGAAATAAATTTAGATTCATATGTCAAAGTTTAAAAAAGTATTAACCACGTGTTCTCAAGATAATGACACGATTAATTAACCAATTATCTAACCAACTTAACCTGATTGGAAGTGAATATGTGTGTTTGTTTATACAGATGCCAAGTCCTGCGTCTTACGTGGGGGTGGGAGGTGGGAAAACAGCCTGTATTGGTCAAAGGTCTATCACAGAGAGGACACACATGACATTCAACCATAAAGTTAAAGTACTATCACTTGTTAAATGATTTTTGACTGTGGAAGAAAACCAGAGCTACTATAGAAGGACAACAAACATGGTCAGAATAAAAACATTCAATGATATGCAAAGATTATATGTTATTTTCCCAGGAGAACAAACTATTAGGTCAGTGAGGAGCCAGTGACCAGTGTAAAACATCAATCAGGGTAACAAATTTCCAGTTGCAGGTACATATACTGCATTTTGCATTAAATAAACTTAACACAACATTATACAATGAAGAGACCAATTAAAAAGTTAAATTAAAATTAAATTTAATTAAAAAAAACAATTTCATTGTTCATTTTATCACTTTGCAGTTATGTTCAAAACTCCGACAGTGATTGGGAGATCATTCTACCATTTAGCATTAAAGCTATGGAGTGTGGACTGCCATTATGGTGAGGTTAAAGCACCAGGTAGCTTTTTAATTAGAGCACAATGAGTTAGCTGGGGTGTACGTATGAAAAATAGTGTTGATAAAATACAAAAATTGTCTCGAGGGCAGTGTTTCGGCCTTGTACTGGTGCTTGGGTTGGTAGAACAACAAATGAGTTCTAGATTAGCTAAGGAGGCTTGAGAGATGAGCAAGCAATGCACTCCAATAGTCAATTCAAGGATGAGAGCTTGATTAGCCTGCTTATAATAATCTGAGCTTGATGGTATAAAGAATTCAAAAAGGACCCAGGCTGTTGCTTTAATTATCACTAGCTCTATTTTTGGAAAATTCAGCTTGAGGTTCAATGAGGTCCATCATTCAAATAGATTTTCATTCAGCATCTGCACAGTTTGGGGTCATCAGAAGCAAAGTGAGAAAAGTGTGCTGTTTTCATACAACCTGGCCTAGATTGGTCAAAAGGGTAAAGCTAAATATGCTAGTTATAAGGTTGATGCTAGGAGAATAGTCTTTGATGCAAGTGAGAGCATTAGTTACAAAGCCAGCAAAAAATATTTTTGACGTATCTAAGTTCTGTAATTTTGGAAAGGATTATGTGAGAAGAAGGCAGAGAGATAGAAAACTTAAGAAAAAAGTAGCCAAATGCATGAACGGATCATGACTTTATGTTGAAATCATTTAATCAGGTTGATGCCTTGTAATCAAAGGAGGAAATCAACAGAATTATAAAAAAATAACATACAGCTGACTGTTTCTGTTATTCTATAGCTGATACAATCAAATTCTTTTACATCAATAAGATACTTTTTGAATAAAAATGTTGTCAAATTGTTTTATTTTTCAGTAAGTAGTCAGGTAACATGCAAGATAATAATAATGACTTATGACCTATGTGCTATATTTTATCCCTTTACTATTAAATAGTTTAAAGAGCACTATCACCAAAACGTTTTTTGCCAGGCATGAGGAGCAGAAATTCACCGCATGTAATTTGGTACATTTAAAGAAAAACATTGAAGGTGGAATCTCAATTCACATCATTACATTGAGAGAAAAAAATGTGCTAAAAACAGAATTGTTATTTTGTGATAAACAAAATTACACCATAAAAATACATCACACCAAGGAATGGAATCCATATATAAATTCATGGCATCTGAGGGCTTTCACTTAAATGTGAGTGAGTGTATGTGTTTGTGATGTACATATTATAATCCATTATAAGCCTAAAGCAAGTATGGAATTACAATTCTGCTTCACATTTAAAGCAGCAATACCAAAGCCAAAAAGCCTTCAGTTATATATCAGATATGTTCATAATCCCCACCTTTAAACAATAGTTATCTAAGCTCATATGTTCATACTAGCAAGTCATCTGTGGAGTTAGTAATATGTGAGTATCAGAAGCTGGCATCGTTTACAATCACAAATTAACTCATAATTAATTTGTTATCGCTAGGCCATTAGTAAAGGATATGACATCATAAAAACTTATACATTTACACACACACAGGAGGCAGAGTACACAGAATATCTGTCCACACATTAAGCAGGTTAGGTAAACACATGGGTTTTGAACTCTTTACAAATAATCATTGACTGGTTGTATGTGCCATATAATTATATTTTCTAAATACACTTCGACATTTCTGTCTGTCCCATGCTGCATGGTCCCAATGATGGGCTCATCCATGTTTAAATATGGCTCATTTTAGAAGATTTAAATCATCAGCGAAGTCCCCAGTCCCGGGAGGAGGCAAGCACCTAGAAAAACGCCACTGGCACACCATGAGGCAAAGGGGCAGCATGAAGATGGCACAGATGCCAGCCATGACATAGGCGATGGTCATGAGTGTGGACTCATCTGTCTGGGGAACATTGTAGCCACAGTCCTCCAGCTCCACACCATGGAAGGGGCCTTCCACTGAGGCTGTGCGGAACTCATCGTGAACTAATAAGACACATGATTGTGAATTGAGAAAAGCACACAAAATTGCATGAGTGCATTGCATTAATATTTAAACCCTTGACATTATTAACAATGTGTAATATTAGAGTTGACCCTGTTTTAGTTAAAAATATTTTTGTAGCATATTAAAGCCTAAAATTTTAAAACAGGTCAACTTAGTTTTTGTTGTTTTCAGCTGATGGTGATCATGTAAAATCTATTTGTGGAATCAGTTAAGTTTAAACATGTTTTATGTAATGTTTTTTTATTGGGTAATAAAGTATGACAAGACACTACGATCAAACACTAATCTGTGAATGAGAGGCGGAACCAGGGAATCAGGTTAAGTGTTTGTTCATGTTAATCGTTGCATGTCTGTTAAGATTTTAAACAGAAGCAAAACTGAGAGAGAGCAGATGAAACAAGAGACTTTACTGCAGAGCATAGGAGTTGCTGACAGCATGAGAAGTATATGTCCATATCTGTCTCCAGTTTCAAATGCCAGCCAAACAACGCTAAACTTTATGTTGTCCTGCCCCAATTCCTACTTGTGTCCTGGCATGTGAGTATTTTATGTATATGTATTTTATAATTCATTCATGATTTTTTCATTTATTCTGAATAGGGTTTTTCTGGACATGTCATCTTAATTAATAAAAATAAAAATACACTTTTACATTTATGAATTTTAATACAACAATGTGTCTTAATGATAATGGGTTTGGTTTTAAAACACTTTAATAAAAAAATACCTGGAAAATTACTTGTCTTTAATTACATGTAAACTACTTTGATTATTTGTTGGTTCATGTTCATCCTCTCTCTCTCTCTCTCTCTCAAAACCACACACTAACCTGAGCTTTTTACACATAAAATGACCTTACTAAGTTCACTTCCTCATCATCATTAGCTGACAAACAATTTAAATAAATGGGTTGTATTTAAATGGTTCATAGTTATTTTATTGTGCTTTTAACTTAACACTTAAGACTTTGTGCTGCAAACCATTGTTTTTTTTTAATCGTATGTTACAGATGAAATGTGGTTGTGCAGGGCTGCTGAAGCCTGTTCCAGCATTTATTAAGCTAAAGTTTGAAAAACATCATGGGCAGATTAGCGCTCCATCACAGCGCAGACCCACTGACACAATCCAACACCTTCACACTCACGAACACAAATTCGTATCTGTAATTTGCTTACTGTTGGATTGTTCCCATTAGAAGCCCATCCAGACAAAAAGGCAATAGTAAAACATGCAAAATCCACACAATAAAACTCTGCCTAAGAGTCAAACACATGATATTCCTGCTGTGAGGCTGTTAATTCAGTCATGTGTTGTCTCACAAAAATAAAGTATTTCCAAACATTTTTAGGAGTGTGGCCAGCAAGTTGTGCTTACTTGAGGTTCCCAAGGTTTAATTGTGTGTAAATGTTTGTCTTTGTGTCTGCCATGTGATGGACTAGATATCTGTGTAGGGTTTTTCTGCATCTTTCACCCAATAATTTTTTTGATAGTTTCCATTTCGCAGCACCCCTCAATTAAAATTAGCAGTTTAGAAAATAAAAGAACAAAATTACAATTCTGCTTCACATTTAAAGCAGCGATACCAAAGCCAAAAAGCCTTCAGTTATATATCAGATATGTTCATAATCCCCACCTTTAAACAATATTTATATAAGCTCAGCGGCACGGTGGCTTAGTGGTTAGCACGTTCGCCTCTCAGCGCTAGGGATTCCTGGTTCGAATCCCCATCTGGTTGGAGTTTCCATGTTCTCCCCGTGTCTGCGTGGGTTTCCTCCGGGTTCTCCGGTTTCCTCCCGCTGTCCAAAAACATGGATCAAGTCAATTGAATTCTCAAAATTGTCCCGTATAGAGTGTGTCTGTGTGAGTGAGTGTGTGCCTAGCGATGGATTGGCGCCCTGTCCTGGGCCTATCTGCCCAGCGCCCGAGATGTTCTCCCCTGGATGGGCATGGGGAATCCCACCGCGACCCTAATAGAGGATAAAGCGGGAGATAATGAATGAATGAATATATAAGCTCATATGTTCATACTAGCAAGTCATCTGTAGAGTTAGTTATATGTGAGTATCAGAAGCTGGCATCGTTTACAATCCCAAATTGTAAATTTGTGCATGGATGCATGACTGAATCATTAACTGAAACATGCTGTATATTTCTGTCCTTAATAAAATACCTTACTAATCTTTACAGATTAGTTTAATATTCAGCAGTTAGTTAATAAATAATCACGATAATAATCTCATACCAATAACATAAGATGTAATACTTAATATTTTACTTAATAACTCACACTATATGACCAAAAGAACATGGTCACGAAACCCATATAATAGCATAAGTTTGTTAAATGCATCATTTAAAGAACAACTGTTATTATGTTATCAAGCTGCTTATTTTAATTGAAGCATGTTTAAAGCTAGAAACTATCCAATAATTTTAATTTTGCATTATCTGTAAATAATAACACATGCTGCACTGTATATTTTATACATCTTCACAGTAATTTCACATCCCACATGTACAGATATTCCATTATTTCTCTTCTTTTTTATTTATCATTTATTCATTACTCTTTAGATTACCTGATTTTATTATAATTTCCATAGTAATTCTGTTTATTACTTTGTAGTGTCTGTGTGCTGTCTTGTTACTATTTTTTAATTTAGTATGTTACTTGTGTGTACTCACCAAGACAAATTCCTTGTGTGTGTGACATACTTATAAAGTGATTCTGATTCTGATTTCCACTTCCTTCATTATCAGGCTGGGGATATTATAACTAAACATTTGTCATTGGTAAGAATTGATGTTACATGAATGATAGAAGCAAAAGGACACAATATCTCTGTTTATACTGATTAAAAAATCTTGTGTGGAATGTGTCATTTAAAATGCCAGGTCATGTGAAGTAGACATCAGCATGAAGTGTTCCCCAAAAAAATTCTGGTGTGCCCTCTAGTGGACATTATTATTAACATCTAAAAAATTATGTGAATAGTTAGTACATTTATGTAAAAAAATATTTTGTCTACATAAATGCTTTGTTAAATCTTGCGAGTATCTAAGGCCATTTGAATTTTGCAAACAAAAGCAACTTTGAAGGTATAACTAGAGAAACGCACATAATTTGGCCATAGTATATAAAAGCTATCCCTTCTTCTGACTTACCATGACATGTGCTAACAGCAAAGCCGAGACGTTTGCGCTTACGGTCAAAGACAACATAGAAGCCCTCCATGATAACAGCACCCATGACTGTCCCTGTGCTTGACTGAGACACGGCAAACTTGTAGCAATCCTCTTGTGCTGAGGCCACATCTTCTACAGGTCGAAGATACTGCTGCATAGATAACAGATGTAAACTATCAGATATCTGTTTAAAACAAAAACATCATAGCTCTAAAAAATAATTGTTTAATTATCCTAGCAACAAGTATTGTTCTAAAAATGCAGGAACTATACAGATTGAGTAATTTAGTATGACATGTTTGAAAAATATATTAAGCTCAGCCCATCAACAAAAACAACTATAAGCAATAAGCAATAAGTTGACCTAGGTTTTAGAGATGTTCTTAGTTCTGACCTATTTTGTTGTTAAGACAATTTGCATCCACACTAGGATCCACACACAAAGATTGAGTCTGTATTACACTAAAACTTACATAACACAATTTTACACTGATTATGATTGTATGATCAGAGAGAAAAAATGGGTGATCTAGCATTTAAAAAAAATCTGTTTGAAAATCAAGCCATAATAAAATTCAAGTACATAATATGGCACAAGTAGAAAAGTGTATAAAATTATACACTTTTCGATAAAAATTACAAGTATGGAGAAATAAATAAATAATAATACAAATAATAATGATTGACAATAATTGTTCCATTACATTACTGTTGTCTTCTGGTGTAAGCATTTTATTAATTGCACTGGGACTGTCTCTCATTCATGAATGCATACATACATTTAAAACCTATGTATTTCACTGATTGGAAAAACACATTAGTTTTGACATTCTATATCAAGGACTAAAAGTTAAATTCCCAGTGGATTTTTAAGGTAATATTTATGACTTGGTTTTCTTAGATTTACCAAACCACTAATGTTACCTTGAAAAAGATTATGGGAAACACTTCCTGACGAGTGATTTTCTGTTCATTATTGAAACATAATCTATTAGATATAAACATAAAAAATTCAGTCTGAGATTTTTGCTGACTTGATCAAGCTGTCAAATGTGTTAAAGCTGGCTAGCTAAATTAAATAAAATTAGGGAGATTTTGCAGATAACAATATCACAATATCCTTTTCCTATGAATCCATTACCCTGTATTTTTAAACACACTACAACTACTTTAGTATATCCCATCTCATCTCAGTATATTCCACTTAATCCCATAATAGGGTTGTGGGGGTATCCAAAGGAGAATGTTTTGGGCATTGGGCAGATACACCCAGGACATTGCACCAATTCATCACTGAGCACATACTCACACACTGTAAGGGAGCAGCCAATTTACCTTGAATCCATGTTTTTGAACTGTGGGAGGAAACTAGAGAACCTGGAGAAATTCCATGTGGACACAGGACGGAGAGGCAGACATGCTAACCACTACACCAACGTGCCACCCTAATTCATGACCAAAGAGGGAGGTACCTCAATCTACAATTAAGCCTAGGAAGCAGGTTGCTCTTAGGCATGTGACCGTTGTAGCAAAAGTGCCGTAACACAGAAAGGATCCAGGAGGCGCAGGTAAGGGAGTCGGTTTATTGATTTGCATGAATCAGGACAGCTTGACACAGGGAATCGGAAATAGGAAACGCGCACAGGGCAATATGCTATAACAAAACAATGCCGGTCTACAGGAAGGCTGAACCAAAGCGGTATAAAAGCAAAACAAAAACCATCATGTGACCGGGCAGGACGCATAGAAGAACAAAGCTAATTAACCAAAAACAAGACACAAAGCTAGGAATAAAAGATAATTAACTAAACACAAAATATGTGAGGCATGCCTAGCATGCCTTACAGTTGCATCTAACGATTAATTTTCCATTGATTAATCTAACGATTTTTAAGGTATGCAAATCGGCGTATTTTCGTAATCGATTACGTCGTTGTTGCCGATGCGTTACCCCAGCCCTACTAGGAAGATACTTTTCCATCAGAAGCTTAAATACCAACCTGACATGATCCCGAAATGAGTATAATGTGTGGCACTTGACGTCCTTGACTAAATTTTCCATGCAGTTTATATAAACTTACACTTTTATGTAGTATATTTAAAAGATATACTATATTTAAACCTAGAGACAGGCTAAAAAAAACTGAGTTAGTAACTATTAGCTAGCAAACTTTTTTATACCACAAATATAATATGTACACATACATACTTACCTGAGGCAGAACAGAAATGCGAAATGACTGATTATGTTTCTCACTCATAAGGTACAGAGAAATGACAGGAAAGATGTGCCAAGGTGTAGTGCCAGCCTGCCAGCAGACTAACTGCTCGCCCAGCCAGAAACCTGAGGGAAACTGCTCAGTCTGCACAAATTAAAGACAAAAGTTTTAATTACACAAAGTTAACAAATTGAAATTTTTTATATAAATGACATGACCAATAAAATTAAAACATATGTCACGGTTTATACACAAATTAGCAATCAGAGATTTAAAGTACAAGAAGTGACTGGCTCAAGTTGGAACAAGATGCTTGACCCTGAACTGGAGTGTTTCAGTCCCTAAAACACAAGGGAAATTTTACAAAATTATGATTCATGAAAGGGCGGCACAGTGGCTTAGTGGTTAGCACATTCGCCTCTCAGCGCTAGGGATTCCCGGTTCGAATCCCCATCTGGGTGGAGTTTCCATGTTCTCCCCGTGTCTGCGTGGGTTTCCTCCGGGTTCTCCGGTTGCCTCCCACAGTCCAAAAACATGGATGAAGTCAATTGAATTCTCAAAATTGCCCCATATAGAGTGTGTCTGTGTGAGTGAGTGTGTGAGTGAGTGTGTGCCCAGCGATAGATTGGCGCCCTGTCCTGGGTCTATCTGCCCAGCGCCCGAGACGTTCTCCCCTGGATGGGCATAGGGAACCCCACCGCGACCCTAATAGAGGATAAGCGGGAGATAATGAATGAATGAATGAATGATTCATGAATGCTTAGTGGTTAGCACGATCGCCTCTCAGAGCTAGGGATTCCTGGTTCGAATCCCCATCTGGGTGGAGTTTCCATGTTCTCCCCGTGTCCGCATGGGTTTCCTCCGGGTTCTCCGGTTTCCTCCCACAGTCAGTGTGTTAGTGTGAGTGAGTGTGTGCCCAGCGATAGATTGGCGCCCTGTCCTGGGTGTATCTGCCCAGCGCCCGAAACGTTCTCCCCTGGATGGGCATGGGGAACCCCCATATAACCTAATATAAGATAAAGCGGAAGATAATGAATGAATGATTCATGAATTTTTTTCATTAAAAAATCTCCCCTGGGTTTGTGCCATAATTACGCTAATTATCTACAGTCCGTACACACAGGCAACCCTGCTCAGGCCAAACACTGGAGGGGATATGTTATATTTTAACCCTTCAGTGCAGCTCTGACTAAATTGTTAATACAACAGAGATTTGAACATTAATTGTAATTGAACCTGATCTTGAAAGTGCAGCACTTGAAAGGAGATGGCTGAGTAGAACAATGACACTTTCCCTAGTTATTATAGCTTACAATGGCAACTTCCTAGAAGATAACCTACTAACTATATTTAAAAGTTTCAATTGACATAAACAAAACCAGATCAATTCAAAGTTTTTTTACTAATTAAAACAAGTATGATGTCAGCAGGGCGGCACGGTGGCTTAGTGGTTAGCACGTTCGCCTCTCGGTGCTAGGGATTCCCGGTTCGAATCTGGGTGGAGTTTCCATGTTCTCCCCGTGTCCGCGTGGGTTTACTCCGGGTTCTCCGGTTTCCTTCCACAGTCCAAAAACTTGGATCAAGTCAATTGAATTCTCCAAATTGCCCCATATAGAGTGTGTGTGTGTGTGAGTGAGTGTGTGCCCAGAAATGGATTGGCGCCCTGTTCTGGGTCTCTCTGCCCAGCGCCCGAGACGTTCTCCCCTGGATGGGCATGGGGAACCCCACAACGACCCTACTAGAGGATAAAGCGGGAGATAATGAATGAATGAATGATCTCAGCACAAATGCTCTCTAATCCTAAATACTATTTTAAACACTGCTAATTTCAGAAATTAAGCAAATACCTGAATATAATGCTGACAAAATGATGTTTATAATTTTATTAAAAAAAACTAAAGTTTTTTGTCACATATCAAAAAATATAAAAAAGACAATTACAGAAGATGCTGCTTCAATGGCCTTCACAGCTGCCTGGAACACTTTGCGAGGGAGGCGCAAGTTTGTGGTTCCACTGTCAACAATGCTCTTGTCATAGTTATACTGTGGGAAAGACACATTCATACATAATTTAATTTGAATGCTGTTTTTTAGCACTTAATACATATTTACTTTTTAACTTTTTGTAAAAATGTCAGTGTCAGGGTCTGACCAAACTATTAAATGTAACAGATTAACAATACAAAATAGTTTACTTTCACACCTCTTTGCAGTCCATGTTGAGGTCCTGTCCATTAACTTCAATGCGCACAATGATGACCTCATAATACCACTCACGGCGAATTGGAGTGTACCACACTTCACCAACATAAAGTGTATGATCAATTCCACCAATGATCTGAAAATCATAGCACCAGATACAATAAAAGTGCACTATTAGATAACCCCACAGCAGAATTACAATTTTTAATCTTTTGTAATTTAAATTCCTATATAAAGTTAACTCGGGCGGCACGGTGGCTTAGTGGTTAGCACGTTCGCCTCTCAGCACTAGGGATTCCCGGTTCGAATCCCCATCTGGGTGGAGTTTCCATGTTCTCCCCGTGTCTGCGCGGGTTGCCTCCGGGTTCTCCGGTTTCCTCCCACAGTCCAAAAACATGGATCAAGTTAATTGAATTCCCCAAATTGCCCCATATAGAGTGTGTCTGTGTGAGTGAGTGTGTGCCCAGCGATGGATTGGCGCCCTGTCCTGGGTCTATCTGCCCAGCGCCCGAGACATTCTCCCCTGGATGGGCATGGGGAACCCCACCGCGACCCTAATAGAGGATAAGCGGGAGATAATGAATGAATGAATGAAAAGTTAACTCTGCAAATACCTCCATAAAAGCTTATTAACAGGCAATACAATGAAACTAGTACAAAACTAGAACAATAAAACTAGTACAAAAAACACTTTTTTATAACTAAAGCTCATGAGAAATAAAGGTCTACTGTCAAATCTGGTGGTACTGCCGGCCCTTCGGGATGTTTCATCAGCGCTCCCTATTGGACCCTGTTTTTTCATTGGTGTTGATCTGTTGCAGCTGTGTGTGTTTTTTGTGTAACTAGTTATTTTGTCCTGGTAAATCCGTTTAATCTGGTTCAGCTGTGTTTTCCTATGATGTGACTTTCCTATATGTTTTAAATACGCAGCCTTTCCCAATGTTCCCTGTTGGAACATTGTTTTGTATTATGGTCGTGTCCTGTCGCGTGCTACGGCTGTGTTTCCTCTGGTGTCTTCTGCATTAAAAACTACTCTAAACATTCAACAGTCTGGATTCTGTCCTCTTTAACCATGGCATGGTCTGATCGTGACATCTACTAGAGAAAAGCAGGAAGACTTTAAGCTCTTATCTACAAGAGCAAGTAAAATCAACCTTAATAAAGTCACACATTGCCAACATCAAAGACATGTATGCCCCTACTACATTTTTTTTTCAACCTTTAGTAAAGAACATATCACCATAATCAAATGGACTATCTCACACAAGAATATGGAACCACTACCACAGATGCAGCGGAAATGAGAGACATGGAAATAGATTCTTATACAGACTTACAACAACAGTGAAGACTTATACAACACTGAAGACTGCAACCCTGACTGCAGGGAGGAAATTTTAAAAGACCTGACCAAATAGACTGAAGATCAGAGGAACATGCTGGACAGTGGTTTGAGGCCACATAAAGTTAACACTGCAGCAGCTCTCATAGTTCTTATAGTTCTCGTAGCTCTCACAGTTGTATATTAGTATATTTCACACATCTATATACTGTATTTTTGTATTTAAGAAAAAAAAATCTCATTTTCTTCTTTAAAATTTAAATTTAAATGATAACTTTAAAATAACAGGGTAATCGGAGTCTGTGACCCATAATTTCGTTCTTATCTTATGTACCACATGTGATATTAATGATAATAAAAATTTTCTTGAATCTTGAATCTTGAAAATGACGAGCTCCCAGAATAGATGGATTACAAAGTGAATTTTATAAAAATTTTGGGGCTTATTAACAGCTGATTTTTTAAAAGTATTTATGTGTGTTTTAAAAGAATAAAGACTCCCAACAAGCTGCACAAAAGCTGTTTTGGCCTTGCTCCCAAAAAAGGAGACTTGGGGCTTTTAAAAAACTGGAAAATTCTTTGCAAACAGACTGAAACTGATTATGCAGTGTCATACATATAATCTGTCATACTGTATTCCTGACCGCTCAATCATGGACAATCTATTAGTTATCAGAAACATTATGGACTTATGCAAGTTGTGTCAGGGTTGGGAGTGCTAGGCCACTTTGGGAGTGCTAACCCCCGTTCTAGTTTCGGTTTTGTCCGTTCGGGGTTCCCGTAGGTAGGGCCCTTCCCCGAGGCTTGGGATTGGGTCCTACCTGGTCACATGTGGCCTGCTGACTACACTTAGG
Organism: Corydoras maculifer; assembly: GCA_019802435.1. Classification (NCBI taxonomy): domain Eukaryota; kingdom Metazoa; phylum Chordata; class Actinopteri; order Siluriformes; family Callichthyidae; genus Corydoras; species Corydoras maculifer. The sequence goes on along the minus strand of JAFMOD010000853.1, from coordinate 360,507 downwards.
GAGCGCATGCTCCCTGAGTCAGCAGGCCAGCATTACATGCGTTATGCTTAAGTTACGTTAGGTTGTTTAGGTGCTATGTTTGTGTTTGGCGTCACGTTGGTGTTCGGTTCCGGTTTTGATTTTTGTTTGTGAAGCTGCTTTGTTTATTAACCATCACTCTGCTGCTTACCTGGACGCCTGACTCGCTTATTAGCACCGAGAGCATCTCGCTCGTGCATAGCACCGAGCAGCGCCGCTTTTGGACGGACTGTGCCCCGTCCTTTGTGACAAGTTGAATTCTGGTGACAGGATTTTTATCTCTGGATCAAGAAAAGGCATTTGTTTTTTATTTATTTGAGGTACAGACAGCTTTTGGAACAGGAAAATATTTTTTATTATGGTTAAAAATACTTTACACGGAAGCTTGTTTTACTCTGAAGGTTGGTGGTTGTATCAGCTGTCCAATTAAAATTGGCATATGTATTAGGCAGATGATATAATGGTTTTTATCAAAAGTCAAAAGGATGTCAATGCCTTGACACATAGTTTAGACATGTATACAAGAGCTTCCTCAGCCAAAGTAAATTGAAACAAGTGTGAATATTTTTTAACGGCGTCCTGGCAACAACAAAGACACCCTGATTTACCAGTTGGTCTCCAGTGGTGGAAAGCCAAAGACTAAAATACCTGGGAGTTTATTTAGGTACAACAGGGGACTCAAAAAAGAGGCATTGAGAGGAAAGTGTGTGCCAAGTTGTCTCGGTGGACTTGTGTCCTAACTCAGTTGTCCTATAGGGGAGGAGTACTAGTTATCAACAACTTGGTCGCATCCATGCTGTGGCACTGTTTCAATGTCCTTGAACCGGCAGAACCAATAATAAAGGAAATTCAGAAGAAGATGGTCAACTTTTTCTGGAATGGACAACACTGGACCCACGCCCCAGTGCTATACCTACTAGTGGAGGAGATCGATCTATCTTGTCGGGTAAAAACCTTCTGACTGCAGGCTGCACAGGGGCTCCTGTACAGAGAAGGACTGGTGTGGCAAACACAGCCAACATCCTTTTGCAGCATGTGAAAAGCCTGAAATATGATAAACACCTCTTTGTGAGACTGGACGAGATGGACTTATCGAACACAACATCAGTCCGTTCTGAGAGCCTGGTTAGCAGTACTGGAATGTAAATGGACAACACCATACACCATATTCGACAGAGGCTTCGGAGAGCAGGTTTCACCAATGATGTAATGATTACAACACTGGTGAAAATCAGACTAAAAATTGAGTTTGCATTCTTTAAAATGACTCATAGGTCACTAGAATTCTGTAAAGTGTTGAGACATGGAGTCTATGTTCAATAGATAACGAAGATTTAATGCTACTGTGCATTTTCAATGGTCTTACTTTAAGTTTATATATTCATTCATTCATTATCTTCCGCTTATCCTCTATTAGGGTCGCGGTGGGGTTCCCCATGCCCATCCAGGGGAGAACGTCTCGGGCGCTGGGCAGACAGACCCAGGACAGGGCGCCAATCCATCGCTGGGCACACACTCACTCACACAGACACACTCTATAGGGGGCAATTTTTTGAGAATTCAATTAACTTGTTCCATGTTTTTGGACTGTGGGAGGAAACCGGAGAACCCCCCCCCCCCCCCCCCCCCCCCCCCCCCCCCCCCCCCCCCCCCCCCCCCCCCCCCCCCCCCCCCCCCCCCCCCCCCCCCCCCCCCCCCCCCCCCCCCCCCCGGGATTCGAACCGGGAATCCCTAGCGCTGAGAGGCGAACGTGCTAACCACTAAGCCACCGTGCCGCCAAGTTTTTATATATATATATATATATATATATATTTATATATATATATATATATATAGTTTATATATATATATATATATACTTTCTTTTTTTAAATTTGGTTATACCCCCTTTACTTAGTATAGACAAGTAATTCTTAAATAAGATGAATATAAATATATATATATATATATAAACGAATACATGTGTTAATAATCGCTCTTGCTCTCCAAATCCTAATTCTCCCTCCTCATTCATTCCAACTGTCCCTATTACTGATACCAGCTGCTTCTCATTTCCTCCTTCCACTTTCTTTCCCTACTTATATTTCCAGATCCTGCCTTGTCATTGTGCATAGAGAGATCAGCACAGAGTGACATGGATTCTCATGGAGAAGACAGGAGCAACAGCTCCCTGGGCACAAAACCATGGGAGATTTTTTGATGAAAATAAATTATGGATCATAAAAGTTTTGGAAAAAACCGTTTGCCTGTTTTTTTTGGCCTCAGCATTGAAAGCTGTATTCTCCCATCCCTGTTGAGAGCAGTTAATTCATCTTCATCAAGGTTCGCAGCCCATTGCCTGGTAGGCTTTGACCTTCCAAAGGGCCAGAAGCAAGCAGAAAGAGACTGCTCTTTTCGCTCATATTTGGGAGGGACATTATTCAGAGGTACGGCGTGAGCTCACGGGTCAAAATTTTGGTTTGAAGAACTCATGCGCTAATGGCAAGTTCACAGGCAGATCAGATCCCAATGTTTATTCTGTTACCTCCCGTCGGCAGAATCGTAAACCTTAATATTTGGTGGAATGTTATTTGGCCCTGAGGAGCACAGTTGGGTGCCTGCGGAGGACATCCTGGACAAGGAGCTTATAAGAGACTTTTATCGTAGGACGCCCCAAATGATGTCTTCATCACCAAAGCAAACTTCAACCTTCATAGGCCCAATGGTCCTGGGACGTCTTCTCGGGAAGGGTTAGCAATAGAACTTGCTCGCCTCCTCCTCCTAATTCTCACTTCTCTTCATTCACTAATTTAACTCGTTTCAACTCTCCCAATTATTAATAACCAGGTGCTTCTCATTTCCTCCTCACTTTATTTCCCTGCTTATACTTCCTGATCCTGCCCTCTCATCACAAAGGATTAGTTTGTTCACAGTACACTAACCTGGGGCTCTTTCCAACCTCTGTGTTTTCTCTATTCAGGTGCTTGGCAATTTGCGTAGGATGACGTCAGCAGACAGTGACATGGTTCTCACACTCCAGTTCTCTCCTCAGCGTTCCATGCCTTTGCAAACTTTCTCAAGTACCGGTTGCGTTCACTGTCATCAGATTAAGTTTTGTTTTAAATGCTATATCTGTTTATTTGGAACGTATAATGAACTATCTGCTGGAATGCCTGTGTGTTTACCACACAGCATAACATGTCTAAATAAAAATATTTTTTTATTTGTTATACTTATATAAACACAAAAGATTGAGCCACCTGTCAGGAAAATGTATGTGTGGCTACTAGAGAGAGGGGGTGGTACTAGACAGCTGCTGCATGATAATCAAGGTATTAATGAGAAAAAAAATGAGAATTACGCTCTCTTCAGCATGTGCTAAAGACAACACAAATTAAATGTTGCTGCTTATAAAACATGGGCAAAAATAAAATGTTAAAAGGAGAGCAAAAGGCAGTATCAATATCCTTGGCTATATGAATATATACACCTGGAACTAATTGGAATTTCCTACTTTCCTCTGGGGCACTTGTATTGCATCTTTTTAAGGAGGGTACTGTCAAAAATATGCCTTGCATCTCACATTTTCCTATAATTAGTCTTTTGTTAAATTCACATGCAATGGCCATAACACATTACCGTCTGTTCCTTATTTAAGTTTACCCTCCTCCCATTGTCATCAGGTTTGTGACTGTCGTCCTTCAGTATGTTCTACATTTTGTCTTTCAATAAATCCTTTATTGTTTGTTTTTGATTGTCATCTGTCCTCCTTACTGTCAGCCAAATACAGCAAATCACATAAACTAAGCTTGTTGTACAAAACGGGGTTGTTGTGTTAAACATAAATAAAGCCTGCTAAATTGGTACTGAGTGGCCCAAAGTGTGCCAATAATATATATCCTACACCATTACAACCCCACCACTAGCTTGAACTGTTGATACAATTTAGGGTGGATTCATGCTTTCATGATGTTGAAGCCAAATTCTGACCATCTGAATGTCGCTGAATGTCACTGTTATTCCAATCTTCTACGGTCCAATTTGGGTGAATTGTAGTCTCAGTTACCTGTTCTTAGCTGACAGGAGTGGCACCCAGTGTGTCTTTCTGCTGCTGTAGCCCATCTTCTTAAAGGTTCAATGTGTTACTCAAGGATTTTTATTGTCACATAAATATCGTTCAGAGATGATATTCTGCATTCATTGCTGCATCATCAACTGCCGCTCACTGAATATTTTTTTTTGCAAACCATTCTCTGTAAACCCTAGAGAAGGCTGCACATAATAATCCTAGTAGATCGGCATTTTGTGAAATCCTGAGAACAGCCCATCTGGCACCAACAACCATGCAGCATCCAAAGTCACTTAAGACACCTTTCTTCCCTATTTCATTGCTCAGTTTGCACTTCAACAATACTTGTCCACCTCTACATGCTTAAATGTTTCAGCCATTCTGCTAACAAGCAAATGTTAAAAACAGATGTTTCTAATTAAGAGGCCGTGAGTGTATATACTGACTATTACAAAATGTGAGAGATATAAGCTCAAATTTGACTTAATGCAATTATTTATAAAGAGTGTTCATACCATGCTGCCACCCACAGTGGCACTGCCCAGACTGTAGTTCTGTGTGAAGCCGGCGGCACAGAGCTGCAGGGAGAACAAGTTGGGCACACTCGTCTCCCTTACCAGAGAATCAAAGAAGGGCTCAAGTTTCTCATCAGGCTACAAAGAGTACAGGAAATACAATAATAATTAGTGTATATTCATAAATAAATTTTTGAAAAAACAAACAATTTTTGAAAAAACAAACAAAAATCAATGGAAGAAGATGATCAAAATGAAAAGAAGATGTAATCAAACAATGTATGTGTAAAAAGTTAACTCAGTTTTTCTAAAAAGTTTTTTTTTTAATCACTACCTCTCACTGTAACTCCATCTTCAAGCGTTAATGTAATAAAAGGTAACTATATCTGTATCTGTAATAATGTTCTTTATTATTAAGTCTACCAAAACATATAATTCTAAACATATTGTGATTTTTTTCTGTAACTCTACATACACCTCTAACTGCACCTAAATAAATGAAAGTCCTCCTATATTTGTACATTTAACGAGCTGATACTCCACATCTATGTGTATCTGTACATGTACCTGTTAATCTACCTGTGAAAACATATACATAAACCAACCCTTGCAATTTCAGCATATGCCAGGCCCAGGATTCCCTCCCAGTTTGATCCGTTGATAAAAAATCGATCTGACTGGGTGATAGCAGCGATGTTGGCTCTTAGTGTGACATTGGGGCCATGGGGCACAGATACCACATCCGTGCCCAGCTCACCTTCCCAGCGCCCTTGTGTGTAAGGCACATACACGCTTCGAGCCAAGTCCTTGTACGACATGGATCTAAATAAAGACATACACAGTCATCATTTATCTGTGTCCTTATTTCTGAATAAAGACTTTATGACATGGATTGAAAAATAAATTGACTAATTCGTAAAGGTCTTTGCATACACTAATTTTCATACCTTTATGAAAAACATAACCAAAAAAAATTGAGTACAACTTCAATAGCATCTCTTTTTTTTAATGGGTGATTCCAAAACAATTTTTGTTTTTATTAACTTAACAAAAAAAGCCCATTTATTAATTAATTATCAACAATTACATTTTAAGCAAACATCTTTGTTTAAAATAACCTAAATTGGCAAACAAATTTAACATAGATTGCTTTTCTGCAGAACATTTGTCTATTAACTGTACCAGATTTTAACAGTAAGACATTTAGTACAAAAGTTGTAGATATAAAAAGGAATCGTCTTACTTTAAAGGGAGCATAAATGCTAAATTGTTAAACTTTTTATAAAATAACAATTAAATTAATTAAAAATAAATATATGCAGTGGGGAAAAAAGTATTTAGACAGTCACCAATTTTTCAAGTTAATAATGAGAAAAAAAAATTCAGAAAACCACATTTTCTGATTTTTTAAAGAATTCATTTGCAAATAAAGGTGGAACAGTTCTTGGTATTTGGTCAATAACAAAAGTATATCTCAATACTTTGTTATATATCATTTGTTGGCATTGACAGAGCTCAACCATTTTTTGTAAATCTTCACAAGGTTGGCACACACCATTGCGGGTATGTTGGCGCATTCCTCCATGCAGATCTCCTCTAGAGCAGTGATGTTTTGAGGCTGTCAGCGGGCAACACAGACTTTAAACTCCCTCCAAATGTTTTCTATGGGGTTGAGATCTGGAGACTGGCTAGGCCACTCCAGGACCTTGAAATGCTTCTTACGAAGCCACGCCTTTCTTGCCCTGGCAGTGTGCTTAGGATCGTCGTCATGCTGAAAAACCCAGCCACGTTTCATTTTCAATGCCCTTGGTGATAGAAGGAGCTTTGCACTCAAAATCTCACAATACATGGCCCCATTCATTCATGTACACAGACCAGTTGTCCTGGTCAATTTGCAGAGAAACAGCCCCAAAGCTTGATGTTGCCACCCCGATGCTTCACAGTTGATACGGTATGCAACTCAGCATTCACTCTCCTCCAAACACGACGAAGTTGTGTTTGTACCAAACAGTTCAACTTTGGGTTCATCTGACCATAAAACATTCTCCCAGTACTCTTCCGGAACATCCAAATGCTCTCTAGCAAACTTCAGATGCGTCTGGATATGTACTGGCTAGCAGGGGAATCCCTGGCGGCGTAGTGTGTTACTGACGGTAGCCTTTGTAAAGTTGGTTCCAGCCTTCTGCAGGTCATTCACTAGGTCCGCACTAGGTCGTGTGGTTCTGTGATTTTTGCTCACCGTTCTTGTGGTCATTTTGACCCCACGGGCTGAGATCTTGCATGGAGCCCCTGATTGAGGGAGATTAGCAGTGGTCTTGTAGGTCTTCCCATTTTCTGATTATTGCTCCCACAGTAGATTTTTTCACACCAAGCTGTATTGCAGATTCAGTCTTCCCTTTGGTCTTCACCATAGTGGAGTTTGGAGTGTGACTGTTTGAGGTTGTGGGCAGGTGCCTTTTATACTGTTAACCAGTTCAAACAGGTGACATTTATACATGTAATGAGTGAATATATATATTAGGGTCGCAGTGGGGTTCCCCATGGATGGGGAGAACGTATCGGGCGCTGGGCAGATAGACCCAGGACAGAGCGCCAATCCATCGCTGGGCACACACTCACTCACACAGACACATTCAATTTGGGGCAATTTTTGAGAATTCAATTGACTTGACCCATGTTTTTGGACTGTGGAAGGAAACCGGAGAACTCGGAGGAAACCCACGCAGACACGGGGAGAACATGGAAACTTCACCCAGATGGGGATTCTAACTGGGAATCCCTAGCGCTGAGAGGCGAACGTGCTAACCACTAAGCCACCGTGCCGCCTATATATATATATATATATATATATATATATATATATATATATATATTACAGTCATGGCCAAAATTTTTGAAAATGATACAAATATTAATATTTACACTGTCTACTGCTTTATATAATGGCAATATTTGTCAATGTCAATATTTGCCTAGAAAATGAACTTTATCCCCCAAAGCACATTTCAACTTCATTGCAGCCCTGCCTTAAAAAGACCAGCTAACATCGTTTCAGTGACTGCTCCAGTAACACAGGTGTGGGTGTTGATGAGGACAGGGCTGGAGATCAATCTGTCATGATTAAGTAAGAATGACACCACTGGACACTTTAAAAGGAGGCTGTTTATTGGCATCATTGTTTCTCTTCTGCTAACCATGGTTATCTCTAAATAAAAACGTGCAGTCATCATTGAACTGCACAAAAATGGCCTAACAGGGAAGAGTATCGCAGCTAAAAGATTGCACCTCAGTCAACAATCTATCGCATCATCAAGAACTTCAAGGAGAGAGGTTCCATTGTTGCCAAAAAGGCTTCAGGGCGCCCAAGAAAAACCAGCAAGTGCCAGGACCGTCTCCTAAAAGTGTTTCAGCTGCGGGATGGGGTTGCTTCTCAGCCAATGGAATCGGCTCTCTCACAGTCTTGCCTAAAAACACAGCCATGAATAAAGAATGGTACCACAATGTCCTCCGAGAGCAACTTCTCCCAACCATCTAAGAGCAGTTTTGTGATCAATGCCTTTTCCAGCATGATGGAGCACCTTGCCATAAAGCAAAGGTGATAACTACATGGCTCAGTGAACAAAACATAGAGATTTTGGGTCCATGGCCTGGATACTCCCCAGATCTTAATCCCATTGAGAACTTGTGGTCAATCATCAAGAGACGGGTGGACAAACAAAAACCTACACATTCTGACAAAATGCAAGCATTGATTGTGCAAGAATAGACTGCTATCAGTCAGCATTTGGTCCAGAAGTTGATTGAGAGTATGCCAGGGAGAATTGCAGAGGTCCTGAAGAAGAAGGGTCAACACTGCAAATATTGATTTGCTGCATTAACTCATTCTAACTGTCAATAAAAGCTTTTGTTACTCATAATATGATTGCAATTATATTTATGTATGTGATAAAAACATCTGACAATCACACATAAAAACCAGAGCGCAGCAGATCATGTGAAAATATAATATCTGTGTCATTCTCAAAACTTTTGGCCATGACTGTATATGGGCAGGACGGTGGCTTAGTGGTTAGCACGTTCGCCTCTCAGCGCTAGGTATTCCCGGTTCGAATCCCCAACAGGGTGGAGTTTCCATGTTCTTCCATGTTCTCCCCGCGTCCGCGTGGGTTTCCTCCGGGTTCTCCGGTTTCCTCCCACAGTCCCACAGTCCAAAAACATGGATCAAGTCAATGGAGTTTTATAGAGTATGTTTGTGTGAGTGAGTGAGTGTGTGCCCAGCGATAGATTGGCACCCTGTCCTGGGTGTGTCTGCCTGGCGCCCGGGACGTTCTCCCCTGGATGGGCATGGGGAATCCCACCGCGACCCTGGGGGGGGACCCTTCCGCGACAAAGCGGAAGATAATGAATGAATATATATATATATATATTTAGTAGTATATTTAGTAACATATATAGTGCGAAATGCTGCAATTGTAACGCTCTGGTTTATTTTAAATCCAGCTGGCAAAATAAAACTCTGAAAACACTCACATTTCTAATTAAGTAGCCGGTGAGTGTATATACTGACTGTAACATTACAAAATGTGAGAGATGCAAGCTCATGACTATTAATGCACTTATTTATAAAGAGTGTTCATACCATGCTGACACTCCCAGTGGCACTGCCCAAACTGTAGTTCTGGGCTCAGAGAATTTCCCACACTCAGTTTTATTCACAACATGCCGAACAAAAGCTTGGTCCCATAATTGGCTCACTTTTAATATAGTGCTATTTTTGTCCACTTCAATGACAAGGCTGTAATATTAAAATGATTTTTAATATTAAAATGATTTTAATTGTAAGTTGTTTATTGCTTACCCTAAATAGTCAGGAAATCCAAACAAAAAATAAATTGGATGACATCCAAGGAGGATATAGTAAAAACTAATACAGAATAAAATATAGATAAAAAACAAACCTGCAATACAGTGAAGCTGCAAAAAGTAATCGATGATATGATTAAATGCAGTGCCTTATTAGCTCTAACTGCCTTCCTTGTCTGTTTCTTTTGAGGTGTGACCGGCTTCCTGGAGATCTTCATCCATGGCTCTGCCGACAAACACTGATGGAACCTGAATATTAATTGGACTGGCAGTCCTGCAGGACGCCCCCTTAATGGACTCACTTATAGTTTTCTAGTTTTTAGTTTTTACATTTGTTAAATGTCTCTACATGGCTGTCCTACATT
>JAFMOD010000853.1:287713-316605 GCA_019802435.1 Corydoras maculifer | reverse complement strand
AATGAGGTTTAAGGGTCTTGCTCAAGGACCCACATTGGTAACTTTATTGAACCTGGGATTTAAAGCCTTTAGATCACTCACTCACACAGACACACACACACAAACACACTCTATATGGGGTAATTATGGAGAATTAAATTGACCTTGATACATGTTTTTGGACTGTGGGAGGAAACCCTGTTTAAATGCTTTGACAATGTACTGTTGTAAAAAGCGTTATATAAATAAATAAATAACTTGAACTTGAAACCAGAGAAAACCCACGGGGACACGGAGAGAACATGGAAACTCCGCCCTGATTGGGATTCGAATGTTTTTAGACCTTATAAAGTTACAAGAAGTAAACAATTGATTTATAATGAAGGGGTGTTATGTGTTGTGCCAATTACTTTAAATAGCCATTTTTAAAATGTAATAATAAAATGCAGCAACCTCATGCTCACCTTCTGAGGCGGAGTGCCTACTGCCATCTCGATGTAGTAGCCCTGTCCGGACTTTCCGCGCAGGTTGTCCAACATGTCCACAAAACTTACGTCTCTGACGGCCCTCGGTTTGCGCGCACCCTCGCGCGGTGCATCTTGGTGCACCTCGTGTGTGCGTATCGGACCTTGGCGCACAGGAACGCGCAACAGCACAGAACCGCCGCTTACCGCTCTGGGATCGGTTAAGGTGAACACAGATGACACGGTCCATGCCAGAAGGACAAATGCTGGCCACGCTGGTTTCATCGTGTTTTTTTGTGAGTGTGTTATTTATTCGCTCAAAAATAAAGCGACAATTTATTTGCCATCGCGACCTTGCTGCTCAGGTGGAATTATATCTCAGCATCAGTTATTCACATCACCATCGTTCTGCCAGGCGTCGTCCTGGATGATGCAGTTATTGTACCAGGTTATCGACATCGATGCGCTGTCGAAACTCGCTTCATCCCCCTAGGCCAAAATATACCAGTCCACGTTTCGCTAAAAAACATTTTGCATTTCAAATCAATCACCAAATTTACCGTTGGGGTTCTGCTGCATCCGACACATTTCCCTGTTAACCACCATCACCTCCTCCATTTTTTCCCGCATCCGGAGTGGGATGCGCTAAAATCGCTAAGCGAAGTGATGAGAGCTGTACGCATATAGCATTCTGGGAAATGTAGTTTTTATGCTATGTACCGCGCCGTGTAATTCTTAAATCTTCGTGTAGAGCTTTAGATGTATTTTATTAATAAAACGTATCAATGTTTATCTATTTATCCTTGTTATGTTAATTCAATACGATTTTGCCGACGCTTGTAGGCACTTTTTTTTACGTTAAGTCTAAACAGTTTTACTGTTGTGTCCCAATGAAAAAAGTTAAATTATACTGAAAATTATTTAATATGCATAAAAATCGCATGTGCTGTCCTGGGTATCTGTCCCTCGCATTTCAGCGGAGGTCGATCTCTGCTTTTATTTATATATATATATATATATATATATATATATATATATATATATATATATATATATATATATATATATGGTCATGTTATTATTATATTTTTATTCACCTATTCGATACAAGTAAATGGCAATGAAAAAAAGGTAATCAGTCTTCGGCTGCTCACACTTGCCACGGAGGGACAGTGAGTTGAACATTCATCTATGTCAACCTCCTAAAAAGATTCTTGCCCTGTCATCGTAGCTGGTTTTGTGCTAAGAGACTGGGCAGGGGATCTCACATCTGTTTTTGCAGATAACATCCACCTTCCCCAACCTACTTCAAAGCTAGCATCATCATCGCATCATCGCTGTCCCTGTTGCACTCGTGTAGCCACCCTGTTGCACTTGTGTGGCTACGAATGTGGACTGAAGACAGGACTTGACAGGCTCAGGAATTCATTAAAACACACTGATAAATCCTGTTGAAGTAATGTCTATTGTCCATATTAATAATGTCTGATTTAAGCAGTGATAAGTGCTGCAATGCAGTGTAAAAAATCATTTAGCATGGTTATGTTAGTTTTTACGTAAGTTTTTTAATATAATTTTTTTATATATTATTATTATTATATTTATATTTTTATATTTATTTTTTGTTTATATTAAATATTAATATTATTAGTATTTGCAGTAATATTGCAGTTAGTTTCAATAACACCTCGTTGTTTACAAACAATAACACCTCAATTTTTACTCTACTCATGAGTAAGACATTATTTTTAAAAAATCTATTAAAAAATCAATTATGATAATGAAGGCCAGTCCTTTCATTCATTCATTCATTCATTATCTCCCGCTTATCCTCTATTAGGGTCGCGGTGGGGTTCCCCATGCCCATCCAGGGGAGAACGTCTCGGGCGCTGGGCAGACAGACCCAGGACAGGGCGCCAATCCATCGCTGGGAACACACTCACTCACACAGACACACTCTAAATCGGGCAATTTTGAGAATCCAATTAACTTGATCCATGTTTTTGGACTGTGGGAGGAAACCGGAGAACCCGGAGGAAACCCACGCAGACACGGGGAGAACATGGAAANGGGCGCCAATCCATCGCTGGGAACACACTCACTCACACAGACACACTCTAAATCGGGCAATTTTGAGAATCCAATTAACTTGATCCATGTTTTTGGACTGTGGGAGGAAACCGGAGAACCCGGAGGAAACCCACGCAGACACGGGGAGAACATGGAAACTCCACCCAGATGAGGATTCGAACCGGGAATCCCTAGCGCTGAGAGGCGAATGTGCTAACCACTAAGCCACCATGCCGCCCAAAGGCCAGTCCTTAAGTAATTTATTTTTTACACGAAACAGACAAAAGGAAAATGATAATACATTGCTAACAAATGATAATATTGCTCTATACACATCACAGAACATTAATCATGTAATCAACAGTAATCAGGTTTTTTCATGAAGTTGGTCTCACTTTCCTGATACTGTTCCACCAGGATGTACAAGAGATTTGTTGAGAGCTGTGCAAATAGTGGTGCATCGCTCTTTCTTCTTTTTTTTGTCATCTGTTAAAAAAAAAAAAATGAAGAATATATATATATATATATATATATATATATATATATATATATATATTTATATATATATATATATTATATTATATGTTTAAATCGCTGGCGGCACTGTGGCTTAGTGGTTAGCACGTTTGCCTCTCAGGGATTAATACTAATACTATGTATTAAAAACTATGTAATACTATTTTGGACTATAACATACTCAGTGTAAGTAAATAGCAGAAATGTTAAATTCATGTCATTCAAAAGATTCATGTGATGAGGAGAATTAGCTCCTCATCGAACTCAGTGGCGTTCACCACTGCAAAATGGTGGAACGTACTTCCCAACTCTGTCTGTAAGGCAGAATCACTAAACAGTTTTAAGAAACTACTGAAGACGCATCTCTTTAACAAATACCTATTGTAGAGGAAAAAAGGGGGGGGGGGGCGCAGCATCGAATAACAATCAGGTTTAATGAATTTACAGTATAGTTGGTTTTCTCCATAACTTCTGACTTGTAATGTTCTCATTTGATAAAAGCATCTGCTAAATGACTAAATGTAAATGTAATGTGGAAGTCTCATCTCATTATCTTTCGCTTGTTCCTCTGGGTGTACACCCGGGACAGGGTGCCAATCCATTGCATGGCACACACTCAATCACATAGACACACAAAATATGTTAATATGTACAATAACCAATTCCTTTGGGAATTCAATTCAATATTTTCTGCTTAATCCTATATTAGGGTCCCAGGAGTTCCTCATGCCCATCCAGGGAGAGCGTTTTGGCCGCTGAGCAGATACAGGACAGGACGTCAATCTATCACTTGGGCCCATTGACTCACACATACACACACACACACAGAATTACACACTATATGGGGCAATTTAGAGCAATTCAATTCAATTCAAATTACCTTGAATACAAGTTTTTGGACTGTCGGAGGAAACCGGAGAACCCATAGGAGACCCACGTGGACATGGGAGAACATGGAAACTCCACCAAGATCAGGATTCGAACCTGAATCCCCAGCGCTGAGAGGTGAACATGCTAACCACTAAGCCACTGTGCTGCCCACCTTGGTAAGTGTAAATCAGGGGTCTCAAACTCAAATTACCTGGGGGCCACTAACCAGGCTGTGTTTTTGATGAGGGGCCAGATTAAAGAATTGCAACGAAAAGCAGCGGGAAAATGGAAAATCAACTATTTATATAATAACTATGTACACATATTGTAATTCAAATACATTTTGTACATTGTACATTCAAATACACTCAGTGCTTGCTACCAGAAACTTGTCAGTGCTTCTTCTGACACAAATGAGCCACATTTGCTTTAAGTGAGTTTGCAGTGGACACTCTGTTGATGGACTGGAGATGGGCATCGGTCAGTCTGGATCTGTGCTTGGATTTATTAAATTTTACAGTTCAGAAGAGTTTTTTTCACACAAATATGTACTTTTTTTCTAAATCAACTTTTCTTTTATTTTTTGAGAGTTTTGAAAGTGACATTTTTGCTAACAAAATGTTTTTGCTGGGAACGGTGAGCGCATGCGTAGCGTAGTGTCACATCCACTTTACCTTCTGTACCTGCTATTCCCCTTCCTGCCACTGGTGGCGCTCGGAGTTCTTCTCCAGAGTTCTGATTAATACTTTCTGTTTATCTCTCTATCTCGCTGTTCGGTTGGGTTGGCTGTTTGCGTCTGATCTTCGGTAATGCGCTGTTTGCGCTCTCCTCTCTTCTGTTCTATGGATTACCTCTCTGGAGAGTTCGGTTTCCCTGAGTGTCAGTGATCATCTTCATCGCGGCGTTACACCATCAGTACGTTTACTGGGGTTTGAGCACTGTTTTCAATAAACCAGTTGTAGAATGTTGTGCTGTAACATGGGCACTATGCTTAAGGTATGCGTTGCGGGTGGACGAATAAAGGTGTGACACACGAGAGATGTACGATACATGTGGAAGAGTAAAGCAATTCGGAGTTCCTATTACTGCACGAGTCTGTGTATTTCATTGGGCTTACGCAGCAGGCGCTAATCACCAGGCAACGCAGCGTACGCAAAAAAATAAAGACAACACACAAACACCACATTACAAATTAAGATAAAATATTAAAAAAATAACATAATGTATAAATAATTAAACCAAATCGCGGGCCAGATTATTATTATTATTATTTTATTTTATTTATTTATTTATTTTTAATGCTGATTTTGTTAACCCTTGAGGGGCCGTACAAGACTGCCGGCACTTTGAGACCCCTGGTATAAATGAATAATTTGGGGAATATATTGATTTCCTAAATTAAAAGACTAATTTTAAAGATTTTCTGACCTTTAAAGAAAATGTTAATACAATCCTTAAAAAAATCAATTTGAAAATGTATTATTTAATAATTAATTTGCCACTGTAATAAAATTATCATAGATCAAGCTTTTGGATTTATTACAGTACACAACTATGCAGTATAATGAATGACTACAGCAAAATACAGATAAATGAACAGGACTCACAGTTCAGTTGCTGTTTATCTGTTGCTCTTTGATCCTTTGTTAATGTGCCAACCTGAGACATGCCCTCTTGTGCGCGAAATGGCAAAAGTGAACTTGACAGGACTGATTTGAAACTGCCTGTTGACCTGTACATTTTAACAGCAATAATAGTATTTCATTTTAATGACTAGGTAGTATAACTAATAATATAACAAATGTACAGCCAATATTTTAATTACGTTTTAGATTGTTTCTCTTGCCAGAGCTGTAAAATTACACAATAAATGATTGTTTTATAACTAAATGCACACTGTTTGCTCTAAATCACCATTTCCCCTCAGTGTATCAGTACTTAAATATTCTTATGTAAAGATAAAAATGAGAACAGTGTTGTAAGGCTATTTGCCTGATCTTATATACTTTACTTTAGAGAAGAAATAAGATTATAATCCCTACCAGTCATAAACATCTGATGTTCTGAAGCCTTTTGCAAAAGGATTGCTTGCGATCTTCAGTTGGGTAATCTGTAGGAATCAATCCATTAATTTATTTATAAATTAATGAATTGCTGTTACCCAGAGGACACATAGGAATAACTGATTTTTATGGATTTCCAAGTTCCTTAAATAAAAACCCTGT
Organism: Corydoras maculifer; assembly: GCA_019802435.1. Classification (NCBI taxonomy): domain Eukaryota; kingdom Metazoa; phylum Chordata; class Actinopteri; order Siluriformes; family Callichthyidae; genus Corydoras; species Corydoras maculifer. Next base: position 310,481 of record JAFMOD010000853.1, on the reverse strand, counting down.
GCTGGATAATGATGAAAAATATTAAAACAGAAGAATAATTAAATATTGTATTTAAATTAACAGATATCGGAACTTTAAAAGCATTCTCTAAATAAATGTCTGAAATAGAAAGCTCGGTGGTGATTTTAGCATACATTTCACTTGTCTAGTAAGTACTGCTTCTATAATATATAACAGGGTATAATACAAACGCAAAAATGCTTTTAGAAATTTTCAGTAAAAACAGCAAATGGTTTCAATGAGCACATCCTTCCACTAAATCAGAAAAAAATTAATGTGGTCATAACCATGCAAGTTCTACAGAGGCTTGCATCCACATTTATATAACAATATCTGCCCTTTACCCAAAATATTCTCCCATGGATAGGCATGGGAGTTTGGAATATTAAGCAGTCAAGATAACAATAATAATAATAATAATAATAATAATAATAATAATAATAATAATAATAGAGCGGCACGGTGGCTTAGTGGTTAGCACGTTCGCCTCTCAGCGCTAGGGATTCCCAGTTCGAATCCCAATCTGGGTGGAGTTTCCATGTTCTCCCCGTGTCCACGTGGGTTTCCTCCGGGTTCTCCGGTTTCCTACCACAGTCCAGAAACATGGATCAAATGAATTGAGTTGTCCAAATTGGCCCATATAGAGTGTGCCTGTTTGATTGAGTGTGTGCCCAGCGATGAATTGGCACACTGTCCTGGGTGTATCTGCCCAGCGCCCGAAACGTTCTCCCCTGGATGGGCATGGGGAACCCCCCCCCCCGTGACCCTAATATAGGATAAAGAGGAAGATAATAAATGAATGAATAATAATAATAAAAGTAATACGTAGAAATAATAATTAAAAGAGGGAAAATAAGAAACACAATATTATCTGCCACACAAATTGGATAATCTGGGGATTAAACCTGGGGATAAGCAAGCAGGTTAGTGTCAGAGGACCATAACCAGTGTGAATATGTTAAACTTGCTAAAAGCAAAGTGAGATAGATGGAGTCAGGTCCATGAAGCGCTTTGAAGGTGAGAACTAGTACTTGAAAATGTGAGTCCAGTTCAGAACATGAGTAATATGTTCATACTTCTCCGTGAAGTTTAAAATCCTAGCAACAGCTATGATCATAATACATCAAGCAATAATCACAAAAAAGTTAACAGGGCAAACTACATACAAAAAACAAGCTTAATTTAAATCACACCATGTAACACTTACACTTTCACTTTGGTGAGAAAGCGAGAACTAAACTTAAATAACTTACAAGGTGACGTGAATGATTAACCAAAATGAACAAAGGACCAAACCATAATAAAACAAAGAGTATTAATTAACTAAACAAAACAGGCTAAATTTGGAAATAGGTGGAATTGGACATTATCAGCATAGATATGAAAATTACTTTTGTCAGCAAATGATATAGAAGAGTGGTCTCAAGACTATTTTGGGATCGAAGTCAAACTGTTTTGAACGAATGTCAAAAGTTTTAAAATTGATTGTTTGTACACAGAAAGTAATCTATCTGTGAAGCTATGACTTAAGAAAGAAAAAGCAGATTGGTTTTAGTAAGCGATTTCTAAATCAATTTTAAAGATGTTAGTTTTTACTTATTTTTTAAGAATAGGAGTGATGGCTGCAGTAACAAGACTAGTTTAACAAAACTAGTGAGTGAAAGATTAATTTAAAGACAAACAGTTGCAGTTAAAGCTAAAGCTTTGAATTAAATTTGATTTTAGAGACAGAACAAGAATCAACCAAAATGGACCACTAACTAGTTTGGTTAATTATGACAAAGAGACCCTACTTTTTTGTTACAGTATACTTACTTAAACTGCTACTAATCCAGCTTCAAGCTGGCTGAGGGATATCCTGAGATAGAACAAACTCTGCAAAAAACGTCACAGAGGAAAGTGTGCCGGCGTCAAAACAGGCTTAGCGTCCAGTCTCTAAACAACAAACTCTAAGACATCCGGGCCAGAATAACGTTCCAGAGAGGCAAACAGGCCAGCAAGCTCCTCTGCTTAACCAAGACATGGCTGAACCCAGTTGTACCGGACCATCTATGTAATCTATATTTTCAGAATCAATTGCCAGATCAATTAGATAGTAAAGTCATTTTAGTGTGTCCTGTTTGTTAGCAATTGATGATTAAATCACAAAAATGTAGTAACGCAATGTGTTAACTGCACCAACAATTTTCAAAGTGTTACTTGTGAAAACATTAAAATGAAACACTTACCCTGTGATTCTGGTAAGCAGTAACAGCAATGAAGCGAGTTTCCGGAAAGGAAAATGTGCAGAAGTTGTGATGAGCAGAGATTTGACTGTTCTTACAGTGATCCACCAACACTATATGTAGTCGTGGCTGATATCGATGCATGGAGTTTAGGATAATCTGCACATTAAAAACACATACATGAAAAGTATTTTACAAGACATTTATATTTTATAACATAGAAGAAAGAAGTTGTCTAACATGGCCATTAGCATCCAGAACATTGTTAGTCAGTTTGAGGCGGTCAAAAGAGACTGTTTGTTTCATCCACTGGGAACCACGTGCTGGTGAATCTGGGTGGAAGTGCATTCTGCCTGGAAGTACTGTATCTCCACGACCAGCCACCAGCCATGAAGAGCTATGAAAAGCGTACCTAAAAACAAAAAATTAAATGTCTCGATTAATTATGGCCAACCATTCTTTAAAATGTTGCCTAATTGTATTAAGGTCATCAACAGCTTCATCTTAGCATTTCAATTGTATTGAGCTTTGTCTGGTCTATTACAAAACATTATTTTTTTGTTTGTAGATGATGGTGTGATTAGGATATTTGTACTGTTTTTGATACCTGTATCTTTTGTTATCCACTGGAATGAAGTCCATAAGGAGGACATATTCTGCTGTTGGATCCATTTCAGTAATGTGCACTTGAAATGTAGGGAACATTCTCCTAAAAAGAAACAGAAATTGTATTGTACATGTTTATGATCTTCTTTATGTTCTATATCCTTTATAAGCTAGTTTATTTTTTATTGTTTTATATTGATAATGCTGCAACCCTAAAAAATAATATAGCATATTCAATTAATTTTGTATTATTATTCATTCATTATCTGCCGCTTTATCCTCTATGAGGGTCGCGGTGGGGTTCCCCATGCCCATCCAGGGGAAAAAGTTTTGGGCGCTGGGCAGATAGACCCAGGACAGGGCGCCAATCCATCGCTGGGCACACACTCACTCACACAGACACACTCTATATGGGGCAATTTTGGAAAATTCAATTGACTTGATCCATGTTTTTGGACTGTGGGGGGAAACCCGAGAACCTGGAGAAACCCACGCGGACTTGGTAGATGGTAATTCAAAACTCTGTTAAACTGAGTTATGTTGGCCGGTAAATAATTAAATTAATAATAAGGTCGGCCTACACTAATACTAATACTCAGTTTCTGGTTCTATTTTATAAGCTTAAAACTTTTAAATGTGATGACTAAAACCTGGGGCAAAGAAATTGGGATAGTTTTTACTAGTTTCATACACTTTTATCTCTAAATGGTTTGAATAAAATGGGAAAGTGGAAAATGACAGAATACAAAGTAATTTAATTTAAACATTTAATTTAGTTGGTAAACTGTCTATATTAGTACTATAACTACTACTACTATATATAGTAGTCTATAAATAAACAATAAAAACAGTCAGCCACCCGCAGTTCCAAAGGCTCCCGCAAAAGAGTTGCTTGAAAGCATCAAATAACATAAGTACATGCTTATTATTTAAAACAATCACTTTTTTAAGGACAAAAAAATTATTCATCTAAATTCATAAATCAGAACGAATCGAACAGTGTCAATTTCTAACAGGTTTAAGGTTCCTAATTACTAAATTAAAGGCAAAAAAATGTATAAATTGTGTGAGCGTGTAGTTCACGGTGCTCTGTGTGTTCAGTGTGCTATGCGAAGTGGGTGTGGCTTGTTATGAATAATCACTTAAATTAAGTGAGTTCTGATATTAAAAATCAGAATTTTGTGTACAGATTTCGAAATTGTTTGAATTTCACAAATTTGCCTCACAAAACTAAATATTTGGAATAATAAAAAAATATGAAAGCCAATTTTTGACACACTGAAAAGAAAAAAAGAAAAAAGTAGATCAGAATTAAGAGTCAGTATGTCATCTTTCTCAAGCTTACTGTACAAAAATGAAATGATTGCTGTATTTCATGTCTTATTACATGACTACTATAATTTAAAAGAAATAAAAAGAAAAATAGCATTTATAGACATATTATTTATTTAATCAATGATTTAAAGTTAATCCTACCTTCCAGCTTTTGTTACTATCATCTCTGTCCCAAGCAGGTCAAACTGCTGCCAAAGCCGATATGTTTCAAGTTCAACTTTGATCTGGGCTACTTGAGGGGCTTTGGCGCATGTGGAAGCATCTTCTTGTGGACAAGGCATAGTCAGGACGCAGGAGACTAGAGCAAAAAAAGAAAAAGTAAAAAAAATAAATTATATTTTTGTGGTTAAATCAATATACAAAATAGAGAGAAAAAATTACCGTTCATTAGGAAATCCTATTTATTTGTTGTAATAATAGAATCCAGGACTTTGAAACCTCAACGATGAGGTCTGGCAAAACACAACACCAAAACAAGGTCCTTATATACCCTTTCATATGCAAATTTTGCCTTCACCTGTTCTATCAAGCTCTGTCACGTTTGAGCCTTCAAGGCAGGAAATGTTCGTTTAATTACATGTACATTTTCTTAGATTGTGAACTGAAGACAGAAGATAGTGATCATCGATCAAACATCTCTGTAAACCACTGAAAGCACTCAGCACACTAATTGGTTTTTTAGCAAATGCATCCATTGTGAAAAGATAGATTAGGCTCAAAAGATGTATTTAATGCCCTTTGACACAAAGCTGCTTGAACTGTTGCCAAGAGCCATGAAATTATATACACATCGCTTTGTGTCATGGGGAGGGGTCCTGTCAGCCAACTAAAATTGATCACTTAATTAACTGTAATCTGACACACAGCACAGGATCCCAGATCTTACATAAAAATTATTATGAAACTTTAGCATTCATTTATACCGAATATTTTATTAATTTCATATTTGTGACAAAAAATAAGACAAGTCAATAGCATTTTAAAAGTATTGATTAGAAAGTTCTTTTTAAAAAATATTGAGACTATATCGAGATATAAAGAGCGAAATAAGGCTCTGCTGTAGCATGCGGAATCTAGGACCAATGTCAGGCAGGGTATTTATACACCGTTCGGAAGTTTTAATTTAAAAAGAAACAAGTGGGCAGTGGGCAGCTCGTCATTATCTTGGTAACGCAGGAAAATTATCCCAAGCACACCAGAAAATCCCCATCTAAATAAATGAAGTGGTGTTCGAATGACCAAGTCAAAGTCTACATCTCATTATTATTGATATTCGGTGGTGGGACCTTGAGAAGGCTTTATAACCAATTGTTTCTTAAGCATCAATAAGTTAAACAATACTGTATAATCATTTCTTAATTTATGTAGATAAAGGTATAGTTTTGGATTACTGGGTGGTCTTTTTCTTCTAAATATTTTATAAAAAATAAATATTTTTTAATTTTAAAAACTGTTAGGCTCTTAATTATACACAAGATTATTATGTGTGTTTATAAAAGTTTGTGACAGGTCTTAAATGAGTACAGACTGAGAACAGATGAGACTTACTGTATACACAAAACTGGCAGTTATTATCACCATATTTTAAACAGCTTTTCAGCTGTTGTATTTTTTTTTTTTTAAATCAACTTTTTCAACATACACAGACAGTTTTCTACTGTCTTACTCACACAGCTGCACATGCTTTTTATATAGACATTGCTCAGTGCCTCATTACCTGCATGTGTGTCCTTGACCTGTTGTGGTCTCTTAATTCCACCTTCCATTTTAAACATGATTACACCCTTGCACCACAAAGTTGTAAACAATTGTTATTTGGACTAGTTAAAGACAGCACTAAAAACTTTTTTTTTTACTTTGACGGTACATTTTAATTATTTAACCATCTAATATTTCTCTAAACAAATATATTTTAGGGTGTATAACTATTATTTGCATTGGAAAGTTATAGTTATTGTACATGTTGTTATATTTTTAAAAACCTAAGTAGAAGTAGTGGGACTGATTTTATTGCAGCTATCTTTATTCTGACAAAAAAATTGTGAACTCATTTATTAATTTCAAACAGCTTTAATGTTCTAAAATTAAGATGAACCTGCTACAAGATAAATGCTAGATACAATAAAGAGTCATAATCTAAAGGGTCCCAAATCCAATAGTCATTGAGCGAGATTATGGGTTAGTGTTGACCAGCCTTGGCCTCAGGGAAATTGATAAATTGTCTAATCCATCAAATACTAATAAAACAGCTCTATAAAATACATTTGGCCACACTTTAAATTAATGTGTGCTTTGTTCAGACACTTTATTTTTACCTATAGAAGCACAAAATCATTAAGAAGTATTCAGTAGTATTCAAAATCATACTATTATGAGAATACCTCTTTCTGAGATGTTTAACAGGGAGATCATACATAACTATCCTTTTTATCTGGAATTATATTTTAAATTGATCATAACAAAGGAGAAGTTTGTTAAACATTCCTTGGGTACTTGGGAATAAAAATATTGCAGTGTCATTCTGATCATCTCCAACGAGCCATCAAATGGTTTAAAAAACTACACTGACAGAAATAAGAATTTATAGACATTACTAACCAAACACTGCTTTTGAAATTAATCCTCTGTGTTGTTCTTATTGGGAAAAAATGGGATTCATAAACACTCAAGTAACCATTTATAGACAAAAAAAAAAAACTGTGTGCCAATGTTTAGGATAGGGTATGAAACAAATTGGTGAATCTCCTTTTAGCCAATAGCATACGTGTACATATTTACAGATTTATGTATTCATTACAGATTACTCTACACATTCAAATCTTAGCACACATTTATAAATATAATTAATTTGACATGGTAAGGTGTGTCGATAACTTTTTGAAAGGCAGAAATCACTGTGTTGTTTATGCCAGCACACTCATAACTTTTGTATCAGTATTTATAGAACATGTTCAATTCATAATATGTTTATCACCCATTAGTACTTCTTGGATCTGATTAGATTAGGTTGGTTATTTAAACCCATGCTTCTGGATGAGGTCCATTTTTTCTAGTTCCTTTTTTGTGTCTGGTTCTTGTTTTCTGTGCTTAAAATTGCTTTTCTACCTGAATTATTACGTTTATGTTTTTTTCACATTTACATTTACTCAATGCAACTTACAAATAAGAACAACACAAGTCAGTAGTTATGGAAAAAACAGCCGCATTGTAGAATTATCTGATCATTATCCTATCCCCCCCCTTTTTTAAGGGTTAATCTGCAGGCATTTAATGGTGCATTCTTCATGCATGGACTGTATATTTTATCTATTTAATAATATATTTTTTTCAATATTAACTTTTATTAAGTTTTGCTTGAGGACAGAAAATGGTATGCTAAAATCTAATTTACTAATGCTTTTATAATTAAGGTATAAAAGTGATTCAATAAGAGTGTTCAAATAATGTAGTTTTTGTTGTTCAATTTAACTTTAGTGTTCTGATCTTTGGCATTTTTCAAACATGCAGAACAATTTCAAATCACCCTTGTGGGAGAGAGCAAAATAGATCATTTACACATTAGGATACAAGCTAGTGGTATTGTTTAATAATTTTATCAGAGATCATTTAAGACATAATGACATTAGTGGCATCTTCATTGAGACAATCATTTAGCTTTTGGCAGCAGCAAGATTTATTGTTTTGAGTGTTACATAAAATGGTTACAATAAGCATTTGCTTTCTGGAGATAAAAAGAGCACTGCAATATAGAAAGTAAATTAATGTTTACTCTAGGAGAGACTTCTGGATGGTTTCAAAAATATGCTCCAGCTGGGGCCTAAGCTCTTGACCCAGGGTATTAAACTTCTTCTGCAGCTCTCCTGAGTCATACTTTTTACGCAAATCAGTGATGGTGGATTCAATCTTCTCTCTGTACTCCTGGACATGGGACCCAAATGTGTTCTTTAGCTCCTCAAGGCGTTCTGTCAGCTTGTTGCGGATGATTTCCACAATAGGTGTTAGTTTGGACTTGGTCTCTTCCACATTGGTCTTGATTTTCTCCTGCAGCTCCTTCATTACGGGCTCCATCTTGGTCCTCAACTCTTCCACCTGTTTGTTGCTCTTTTCAGAGTACTCCTTAATCAGAGGCTCCAGCTTTAAACGGTACTCATCAAGGTGCTTCTGCACAACCTGCTGCAGCTCTAGCTTCTTGGGCTCAATCTCCTTGCCCAGCTGCTCAACATCATGGACAATTTTCTCACGAATGTTGGAAAATACTTCAATGGCCTGGGGACCATAAACGGATCTTACTGGGGCAAGGCTCTCAGAGGTAGCCTCAAGGTATTTCTGGATGTTGTCAAGGGATAGAGTGAGACGATCTCTACGCAGCAGGGGGAAAACATGTTGGATCAGTTATATTACATATACTGTTTTAAATTAAAATTTAAAGGAGATAAACTTTAAACTAAACATGATTAAAAAGGGAAAAATTTATGATTTAAGAATTGATTTCTGTAAAAGTACTTTCTATGTAAGTTTTTAGCTATATCTCTTACTTGTATTCTTTGTACTCTGAGTCCCCAAGATGGTTAATAGCTCTCTGTGCAGTTTCCTTAACCTGGGTAAGGTAAGTCACAACTGCAGCCCTTGCATGCTCATACTGTGATGGAGCATCAGCCTGCAGGAATCGAGCCTGACAACCTGGATACAAAATACATTTATTTACTTATTTTTGGTGATTTTGCATAACAAGCAATACACATTTTGCATAACAAACAATACACATTTAGGTTAAGAAACCGTCTTTACCTGCAGCCAGAAAAATGGCCAGAGCTAGAGCTACAAACTTCATGATGAATCGCCTGTAAGGACACAAGAAATGTTTTTTCAGATTTAATTTGCATCAATATTTTTATTCAGCCAAAGTGTGTGTGCAAAACATACTGGCACTTAAAAAACTGCAAAGTCATTTAAACAACAAATTTCAATAATAAGGTCAAATAATTCTGTTAAAACTATTTAATTGTCATTAATTTATTGTCATTATACAACATCCGGTACATTTAGGCAGACCTAGACTTTTTTTTAAATGAAACAATAGTGTTTAAGTCATATTTTCCTGGTTCTTGACTCTTTAGCAAACTCTCTGCAGAAAAAGGACATATAGACTTGCAGTGCTTACCTGAAGATGATGCAGGTCTTGGAAAGACTGAATAATGTGAACTAGAAGTCGTTGTTTTATAGGGCCCATGAAAAAGGGAGGGAACAGCATGAATGGTGTGAGTGTGTGTTCGTGGAGATGGACCTCACCCCCACAATGATCACTTAGAAGATATGGGTACAATGGTCACTTGGTGAGTGAAGGGAGAAATCTAAAATGTGGTATGAGAATGTAGAAAAGTTTAGATTGTTTTCCCTTATCATGCAATTTTTGTTTTTTATATGCATCATGAAAACTTTCTAATGTTAGGCTGTAAAACATTGCATATTGACACTGTAATTTAAAACTCTGTCTTTTCATGCTAAACTGAATGGGAAATTGAATTAATATGTAAACTGTGTATATTAAGCATTTATATTAGACATATCTTTATTGTTCAATACCAAGACCAGATAAATATCTTGTTAAAATAACTAGAAGAGACATGGGCATGCCATGGCAATTACTCTTTTTTATATACTTCATGATCGCATTCTCTTACGGTCAGAAAAGTACACTGGGTCCAGGGTCAATAAAAGGATTTCACAATTCCATGGTACATTGTTACCACATCACTCCATTTAAAAAAAGTCCATATTCTCTGAATATCATAGCTAAAAGGGTTAAAGGGTCAGTTTATCTGTTCAGCGCAGTGTTTGTGGACTTTGAGATTTCTGTGGCTGTAAGCCATGTTGTGGATCTTTATTTTACCTCAGCATGATAAAACAACTACTATAGAACTTTGCTACAAAAATGATACAAAATTATGCAAAAATGTAGGTAATCCTGGTTAAAATGCATTTATTAATTATTTTATCTGTAAACTACTTACACCTTTCAAAAAAGTATTTTTTTAAATGCACAAACTATTAAGCAGTTTTATTTTATTCCCAGTTATTGTTATTTAATATGTTAAATTTAGGAAACAAACACATTTAGCACATTTGAACGAATACAACAAAATCCTCTACTCTGGTAAAATACCCTGGTAGTGGACCTTACTGTGTGGAGTTTGAATGTTCTTTTTATGTGTGTGTGGGATTCGTGTTGGGGTTGTTGTTTTTTCTTTCACATTTTAAATATGTGCAATTTAGGTAAACTATAGACACTAAATTTCCCCTAGGTGTGAATGTCATTTGTATGTTTACCAATATGTAGGACTGGCACCAAAGGGTACGTCTTACCTTTTGCCCAATTAAAGGTAGGAAAGGTTCCAGCAATCTTTTGCAACAGTGATAATGTTATGTTTTTGGAGCAAAAAAAATACACAAATAGCTACTATGAAATATGATGTATGCAAAAGAACACTGAAAGTTTATTTAAACTACTAACTTTTGTATTCACTTATGTAGAAATTTAGGAAAAGTATTAACATTTTTTATATTTGCTGATGACAGTTTATGAAATGGGTTAAAAGTTGAAATTGGAAATTGGAAATGGCATTAAAAAAGAATAAAGCACAATAATTTTGTTACATTTATACCTAGAATCCACACCACTATGGAGTCTTTTCCCCTTTAAACACAACAGCACCTATTTAACCTGTATTCACTTAAAATTTTTAGCCTAAACGGGAATTAAATGCAAAAAACAATTACTTTTTGACTTGGTTCTATCAATCACAAAAATATTTGTATCCATGTCAGTATCCTTCTTTAAAGTGTAACAGTTCTTAATTTCAGGAAAAAAGTTGACTGTTGATCATCTTTTGTTATATATTTATTGTGAAGTAAGTGATTTCCTGATCTTTCATATATTCTGAAACTAATTTCAATTGAAAATGAATAATTTCTATATTAGATTCTTTTTGAAGTTTACTTTACTCAACTTTATTGTTGATCATACATTACCCACATATTTTGTAGGGTAAAGTTATTGTTGACAAGTGTATAAAGTTCATCTACACTGATTTTTACTTTAAATTATTAACAAGCTAATGATTAAACTCTAAGCCACAAAGCAAAGAGCGACTAACTTGAATTTAGATAAAGTTCTAATAGCAGTGGTACATTTAGTCTTCATTTTTAATTTAAATTCTGATACTCTTATCAAAAATAGGGTTACGTGTGGTGCTGGAACCTAACCTAGAACTCATTAGGCAAAATGCAGATAAACACTCTTTATCTGAGGTTGTCACCCTAGAGCCTGCTCTGCTTCATTCATGCAGCAGAGCATGAGATCACACATACATTCTCAATGCTACAGCCAGGAAATGACCTAAAATATGTCATACTGTACATATCAAGTTTAAGTAAAATGTTTTCGTGCACACATACATCTGTAATAAATTATGAGTACAAGTTTTCAGACATATGTATATATGTAGTACATAATGCATATGTATGGTGGCTTTGCAAAGTGAGGCCTCTAATTTCCTAAAAAATGCATTCAGTGCTATTGTGATTTTGTAGCTACATTTTAAAAATGCATGATTCTTCTGATCTATAATGTTGTAATTACTTTACTAAAACTATGTGTTATCACTTCAAATGTGTCTACCAGACCAATACATTCTATTGATCTTTAGTGACAGAGTAATTTGGTTAGATATTTCTGGAACCATGCTGGGAGATCACCCACTGAGAATTCAGGACACCCTTTGTGGAGAATGAGGACCCCATGTGTGATGAGCCAGGAATAATGGTTTGCAAAAAGAATGAATGTGAAACAGTAGAGACAGTAGGTGATTCATGAATAGGTCAGTACACGGAATAGTAATTACCAAAGATGTGTGAAAAATGCCAGTAGGATGTTTAGGATGTAAATTAGACATTGTCCATTTGCATACAAATAGCTGGAAGGACAAACTGAAAACTGAAAAAGTAACAAATTACAATACAGTTCAACATTTTTTTTACTATCATTGTGGTATGCACTTAAATGTTAAGAAAAGTAATTTGGGTTAAAGAAATAACTCATACAAACAAAAAATGTTTGCAACGATACCCTCAATGCTCCTTGACAATATCTGGAGGACTTTGGCCTGATATTATCTCATAGAGACAGCCATCACTGATAGTACATGAGCAAACTCTTATCATTATCAATAGCACTACTGGGTTCATGATTTACTGCTGCTTATCACTCTACTTTAGTGGCATGGTTGATTTTTGTTTATGGTGCTTTTTGGTGTACGCCTGGTGCTCTAGCATAAATTACAATATTGATATAAAATATTTTAAATAGGTTTTTACATATGTTTTGTTTACTTCATATATTCATATTCTAAGCAGAACACAAACTTTCCACTGAAAATACTAACATATATATATATATATATATATATATATATATATATATATATATATATATATATAAATACAGTACATAAAAAGTTATTTACTTCAAAAAGTAAACTTGAAAAGTAATTTGCTGTAGACTTTCTTCACTTTTAATACATGAAAATCTGACCAAAAGGCCAAACATTTGCCTGAAACTTTCAAGTCTGTTAAGCATTACAGTTAGTAAAACAATTAATATAGATAAAAAACAATTGTAGTAATAACATTCTTTATAATCATCCTTTATCATGCAGTAATATCTGCTGACCTTACTAGCCATGCTTAAGAGACGAATTTTCATCTTTACCAACAAGACAGTTAAAGTGTGACCCAGATACAATCAATAACATGACCTGTCTTATATCATTTAACTCAGATAACTCATATTCTCAGAATCGATAATGACTCTAAAAGCATATACATTGAGGTTACAGTCTTTTCTTTAACACTTTTCCCTTATTTTAATTTAATTCAGTCTCAGGTTAGGGCCAGTGTCTCATCTTGTAAAGAAAACCATTGTTTACAATATTTTAACAATTTTTATTTTACTTTAAAAAAATTTATACACATTTCTCCACAAAATATTCACACTGCAGTAAATAAAACACATTAAAATGATTTATTCTGCTGATAAAACTTTTTTTCAATTTAAGCCTAATCTTGTCATTGCCCACAGATAAGGTTGATGAGATTTAGTAACTCAGCTGACTACCTTTCAGTATCACCACAGTTCCTTCATACAAGCCTGAACCTCTCTAGTGATAAACAGGAAAACATGATGAGTCAAATATGTTAGCATGATGAGTCAGCACAACAGTTGTAACAGAAAACAATCCTGGCAACCTGGATTAAGGTCATGTATAAATTCACCAGTTAAAAGAAAGGATTGTATAATTTCAAATATCGTGTACATACAATCATGCTGACAACATATCTGTGATGAGATTGGTGAGAACCAGGGAAAAAGCAAACAATCAAGCTGTGTAACATTTATTAATTCATTCATTCATTATCTTCCGCTTTATCCTCTATTAGGGTCGCGGTGGGGTTCCCCATGCCCATCCAGGGGAGAACGTCTCGGGCGCTGGGCAGATACACCCTATCGCTGGGCACACACTCACTCACACAAACAAACTCTATATGGGGCAATTTGGAGAACTCAATTGACTTGATCCGAGTTTTTGGACTGTGGGAGGAAACCGGAGAACCCGGAGGAAACCCACGCGGACACGGGGAGAACATGGAAACTCCACCCAGATGGGGATTCGAACCGGGAATCCCTAGTGCTGAGAGGCGAACGTGCTAACCACTAAGCCACTGTGCCGCCGCTTTGTAACATGATTATTAGAAATATTAAAATATTAAGAAAATTCACTTAAAAAAATATATGGTTATTAGTAAAAACAAAAAAATTAAAAGACTGAAATGGAAAGTTGTTCATTACCACTATTAAATTGGCTGTGTGTTCCTCTAATGTGCATGTGTGAATGCACATTACAATTTTACAATCATGTGGAGACAGTATGTCTCTCAAAGTGTCATATTAGTATCAGTATATCCCAATGTATCTTCCTATAGTTCAATATTTAACAATTATATCCAACTGTATAACTTGTCCTAAAGTCATATGCATTTTAATGTATAAAGATGTGTCTAATGAGAATCAGAATAATTTATTAATACCCAGGGGCAAATTGCAGAAAATGTATAACAATAAACCTAAACAATTCTCAATGTATAATAATGTATGCAAAATGACTGCATATTAATACATTTTGTATTTTAATGTATTGCAACATATCCCAAATTACACCTACTGCCCAAAAATTGAAGCTGCTTGGACATGTAAGTGCCAAATTGCTATGCCTAAACCAAATAAATTAAAGCAAAGTCACCTGAGGATGTGAATGTACTGAATTTTCAGGTATTAATGGTCTTCAATCTGATTACACAGAAATATTTCCATTATAGCAATATAGGAACACTCGCTACTTCGATCAAACGCGGCTGCGCAAATGAAGCGCAGAGCCGCAGCACCTTAACGCGCAGAAGGGAGCCAGGCACGCAGTGTCATGTTGGGAGTGCTAGGCCACTCCCCCCTGTCTTTTTTGTTTTGTTTTTTTGCCGTTTAGGGTTCCCGTAGGTAGGGCCCATTCCCTTGAGCTGGGATTGGGTCCTACCTGATCACATGTGGCCTGCTGACTACACTTAAAGCGCGCATGCGTCATGAGTCAGCATGCCAGCATTGAATATGTATACATTCGTATATATATATGTGTTACGTTGGGTGTTTCGTTGTTTGGAGTGGTTTTGTTTCCCGGCACGTCCCGCCGTGCCTTCAGCGGCGTTCCCGCTGACTTTCATTATTAAATCGCCTCTTTGTTTGTTTACCTGGTCGCCTGGCTCGCTTCTTTCTCCACACCACACCGCGCTGCGCCGCTGCTGGACGGACGAGGAGTGGGCCACGCCCTCTGGCTGCGTGGTCCGGTGGACGGCCTCTGGCTGTGTGACGCGGTGGACGCCCTCTGCGGATGAGGTGTGGGGTGTGCCCTCTGGCTGCATGTGGAGGTGGGCGCCCTCTGCGGACGAGGCATGGAGAGTGCCCTCTGGCTGTGCAGTTCGGTGGGCGCCGTCTGCGGATGAGGCGTGGGGTGTGCCCTCTGGCTGCATGTGGAGGTGGGCGCCCTCTGCGGACAAGGCATGGAGAGTGCCCTCTGGCTGTGTGGTCCGGTCGGTGCCCTCTGTGGACGAGGCGTTGGAGACGAGGAGTGGGCCACGCCCTCTGGCTGCGTGGTCCGGTGGGCGCCTTCGGCGGACGAGGAGTGGGCCATGCCCTCTGGCTGCATGGTCCGGTGGACGCCCTCTGGCTGCGTGGTCCGGTGGATGCCCTCTGGCTGCAGGGCTAGGTGGACGCCCCTGGTGCTTGGGCTCGGCGGCGGGCGGCCCCTGGAGCTTGGGCTCAGCGGCGGGCGGCCCCTGGGGCTTGGGCTTGGCGGCGTACGGCCCCTGGTGGACGGGCTGGGCGGCGTGCGGCCCCTTGTAGACAGGCTAGGCATTGTGCGGCCCCTTGTGGACGGACTGGGCGGCGTGCGGCCCCTTGTGGACGGGCTGGGCGGCATGCGGCCCCTTGTGGACTGGGCGGCGTGCACCGCAAGGACTATGACAGGAACGCACGCCGGGGGGACCTCGGCGTGAACGCATGCTGGCTGGAACTCGGCGGGCTTGCACACTGGCTGGACCTCGGCGGGCACGCACGTTGGCTTGACCTCGGAGGGCACGCACGCTGGATGGACCTCAGAGGCCACGCACGCTGAATGGACCTCGGTGGGCTCGCACGCTGGATGGACCTCGGTGGGCACGCACGCTAGAGACACTGTGGCAGGGATGGCACACTCGGAGGGGCTGGTGTGTCCAGGCCGGCTGGCACCCACTGTCATGTGGGTGTGATGAGCGCCCTCTGGCCGGCCGGCTGCGTCAGCACCTCCAGTACGCCGTACGTTCTCCACCTCCGCCTCGGGATCGTCATCCTGCACACAGTACAGGTACACCCCCACCGCTACACCCAAGGACAGAGCCACAGACGCATACGACATGGGAAAGACAGACGAGACAAGGGGATGGACCACATTCACGGCACATGCATCCACATTTACAGACTTTAGCGGTGGCTCCAGTACCCCCCTCGCAGCGCAACCCAGACACGGCTCGATCCAGCGCGACCGCGTCACGTGACTGTCCCGCAGCGCGCGCACTGATCTCAGCAGCTGTGCAGCGCGCCCGCTGCATCTTGGCTCCATGCCAGCGGCGCGCTCCACATCTGGATCACGCAACAGGGGCTTCACAAACTGGACTGGAGCGTCAGTCCAGAACTCCTCAGAGTTAAGGAGGGTGCGTATGGGCGGAATATGCCCATACAGGTACGACTCGCCGGCCTTGTCATCGGAGATCTCGATCAGATCGAGAACGTCCTCTGCGCAGAGCGACTCAAAACCATACCTCCACATCCACTCATCATCAGAGGATGATGAGTGGATGGCGGACGACGGAGGGCGCCGCAAGTACGAGGGTTTACGGCCCCCGCAAAGAAAAATTTTAAAAAGCCTTACCTGGGCTCTGGACTCCCCAAATTGATTGGCACGTCATTTTGTCACACTCGCTACCTCGATCAAACGCGGCTGCGCGAATGAAGCGCAGAGCCGCAGCGCTTTAACGCATTAACGCACCAAAAAACATGAGGTACAGATAACAAGTGAACATAAAACTATGACGTGCACAGAGGAGGGGAACACGGAAACTAAATACACCTGTTACAAATATTAAGATTTACCATATTTAAATTGTGTAAAGATTGTTCATGGAGTATTATTTATGCATTGGTTTAGATTTTATGGAATAGTTTATCGAACCTGTTTAATGACAGACACAAAATATGGTTGTAACATTGCATGAGTTTGTGCCACATGTTACTATTCATTCATTACATTCTGTTGAAGGGGGGGTGGGGGGGGTTCTCATGCCTATTCAAGGGAAAACATATTGGGCACTAGGCAGCCAAGGCAGGGTGACAATATAACACTGGGCACACACAAACACACACATACACAGACACACATACTGAATATATATATATATATATATATATATATATATATATATAGTGGTGTATATATATATGGATATTTGATTGTGTGTAGGGGCAATTAGAGCAGCCAATTTACCTTGAATCCATGTATTTTGACTGTGGGAGGAAACTAGAGGCAGAAAGACTCTTGGTCTACCTGCAGGAAGGATGACCATGGCAGAATGTGATGGAGAAGTTAGCTCTCGTAACAGTGGCTGAGCAGTGTCCTCAACTGAGCATGACAGGACTTGGACATCTTCATTGGGAGATCTTCACTGATATGACCATAAATGTTATTTCTGATGTGGTAAGGGTGGGCAGATGTGTACTGCTGTACAGATTGTTTGATCTCAGAGACAGAGCTGAGTAGAATTGTTGTCTATTGAACTCTGGATGCCCCAGTACACCAAATGTTTCTGGAGTTTAAGATTGTCCTAAACAGTTTGATCAAAGCGGCATGCATTAAATATAAGTATTCTGTAACAGGATAAGATAAGACAGAAACTCGCAGGCACTGGCTGGATAAGGTGTGCTATTTTACCCACTGTGCTCATACACATAGGAATTTGTCCTCTGTGTATGAGCACACACATATACACCCACTGGTAAAGTAAGCACACATGCTTTACATTCTGTAAAGCAGTGGGCTGTCTTGTATACAGCACCCGGTGGGCAATTGGGGTTAGGTGCTTTGAACAATTGCACTTCAAGTACATGGTGAGACCGTGAATCTTTAATTCCTTAACCACAAGCCTACAACTGAATTTGAAATTGCACATTATTTTCGCTTAGGAAAAATGTAAACGAAAATGAAAAATGAAAAAATGAAAACGCAAATTTTCGTGATCAGAACAACAGTATGCAAAAAGAACATTTGGTAAACGTGTTCATAGACAGTGAAATACCTTTCCACAAACATTTCCCATGATGTGAAAGCACAATCTCATCTCATCTCTACTCATCTCTGTTCGTCCAACACCAGCATCAGAAATGTAGTGAATAAGTCCGAAAGGCCAAAGCGTGACACATTTACTTCTATGTTGTAATCATATAATGAGCGGCCGGGCAGCATCAACTGTGTAGGACAGCCATGTACAGATTGTGTGGTGCTCAGATGTCCATATTTAACAATTAAAAAACTATATAAGTCCATTGAGGGCATCCTGCCAGTCCAATAAAAATTCAAGTTCCATCTAGTAATTGTTGTAGCCACAGTGCTTCAGAGCCATGGATGAAGAGCTGATGACACTTCCAAGAAATTACCAACACCTCAAAAGAAACAAACAAGAAAAGCAGTTAGAGCTAATAAAGTTCAGCATTTAAGTAATAACCAGTTTGATTGACACAAGGCAGCATGTGACAAGGCAGCATATCTCACTAGATCAGCATAACTAAAAGGGGCAGATACTAGTTGAGAGGGCTCCCTGGAACAGCACAATTTCTGTGCCACACCCTTTACTAATGATGAGCTGGGTGAAGAGGTGAAATTCCAGCACAGACTATCCCAGATTACTAACCCAACACCGCCAAGCCTGAAATCTACACCTTTATCTACAGGGAATTAATTAAATATAAAATTAAATAAATGTGTTTTTAATCTACTTTTAAAGAAGATAGAGATTCTGAATCGTGAACAGTAACTGGAAGGCTTTTCCAAAATTGAGGAGCTCTTCCACCAGCAGATTGTGGGAGCTCTTCCACCAGCAGAAATTTTATTTATTCTAGAAGCTAAAATGTAGAATGTATAATTATCAGACTGATGTACCCTAGAGAATAACTGGTTTAATAAGATGTATTAAATAACTGTTGATACATGTCGTCATTGATGTATGAATTTGCTGCTCTTAAGCTCATACTATTTTATGTTATTTACTGGACCAACCATACATGGCTATCCTGATAAACAAGAGTAGGAGTGGAAGCAAGGCCGAGGCTTACCACCTACATAGATACAAAGGTTGTTATAAATGAACACTGTACTTAATCCCCTGATGTTATGTGTATTGCATATAAATGTAAAATAAAAATATATTAATAATAGCATTTTATGTCTGTATTAATGTGTCCTTCAAACATACAACATTTAATTAGAAGAATATTAATTGTTGTATTTGCTAGTATAAGAGTAAAAAAAATAAGATTCTATCTAATAATCAGCTTTAATGTAGGTTCAGTTCAGTTCAGAGTACGGATATGCAAATATTTAGTTTGGCAGTTAATGATGTCCAGCTATGTTAAAGGCAATAAGCAAGTTCACAAATAAACACCCACATATGCCCTAGAGAAACATGTACAAAAAGCAGGTTGATTTATTGCAATGCTACGACTATAAGTAATGCTGGATTATACAATAATAAGTTTATAAGAATATTTATTTGTTTGCATGACAAAATAATTTAGAAACTGATGATACATATAATCATTATCATCACATAATCAGTCTTAATGATAATAGAATTTAACATACTTTTGTTAGTATTAGTTTAGGATTTATAAAACAATTTATGCCAGCAGCTGATAAAATTTTGCTTATAATTTAACTTTCTATATTACGTTAAATAACTGAATTAATTAAAGACATTTTAAAGTATTGTATTGATTCTAGATGGTGGCAGTAATGTTGCTCACAGTCTTATTAAAATGCTCTTTTATAATAATATATATCAACTATCACACTGGGTTTACATTACTTTATTAGCTACTGATAGACATAAATGGCACTAATCAAATATTTAATTTTATACATTCATTGTGACTAAAATGCAAAATGTGCACAGTTTGTGGCCAATTGCTTATTTAAAGTCTCTGCCAGAATTGTATGTATTTGAAATGAAAATGTGGTGCTACACTTTAGTAACACCCTCCATACCAGAGAAAATACTGGACTTGAGTACTCCATACTCAAGTTCAGGCTCATCAGGCTTGCTTCTTCCGACACAGCGCTAAAGAGAAAAATGAATGGTGTTCTCAATTCAGTTTGATTTTTGCACCGCCATATAATATGCCCACAGGATAAATGACAGTTGATGGTTCTTTTGCATGATCATGCTAAATTAAATGGCAAGTTTCTTATAAAAGCAATTGGGCTGCAGTTATACTCTCCATACTTCCCTTAACCTTTTCAGTGCATCAAAGTCTGGTGCGTGGACCAGTACAAACCCAATGTACATTAGATTTTGCTAAGTGGCAAGTGCCAGTAGCAGCAACATTGATTTGTAACAGCATTAAAATGCCAATACTTCACACAGCATATCATGTGACGATTGGTGGTAGTGGTTTGAGATATTGCAGTGTTTCCTGAGTCAATGGATCTCGGTGCATCAGTGCACCCAAAGATTGTCTGATTGCTGTTTAATTTCAGCATTTAATGCCTGGTGACGTTATCATTTTGTAGTGTGCATGTCTGATTAATGCCTATTTGTACTTTTATATATCTTCCATTGAGCTACTAGCTTCAGAAAAGCCATCTGTTCATACTGAATGCCCCAAGATGCCCAACATGATCTCGCATGATCATGCAGATCATGTGTTGCTGCTTTTCATGTTTCGTTATATCTGACCATTAAATAATCTGACATTTGTTAAGATGCTCACTCACTGCAAAAATGGCAAAATCCTGTAAAAATTCTCAACTCAAAAAAATCATTATGGCTGAAGAATACTTACTACTGAATAATATTAATTTCTTCTGAAATGTTCATTTCTTGGATTGATAAGATGACAAGATACATACATGACATGACATGATACAGACAGTAGACAGTATACAAAATTTTACTATATTGTGGTCTTTATTATTCATTCATTCATTCATCCATTATCTCCCGCTTATCCTCTATTAGGGTCGCGGTGGTGTTCCCCATGCCCATCCAGGGGAGAACATCTCGGGCGCTGGGCAGATAGACTCAGGACAGAGCGCCAATCCATCACTGGGCACACACTCACTCACACAGACACACTGTATATGGGGCAATTTTTTGAGAATTCAATTAACTTGATCCATGTTTTTGGACTGTGGGAGGAAACCGGAGAATCCGGAGGAAACCCACGCAGACACGGGGAGAACATGAAAACCAGATGGGGATTCGAACCGGGAATCCCTAGCGCTGAGAGGCAAACGTGCTAACCACTAAGCCACCGTGCCGCCCAAAACCATTTAAAAATGCAAAATGTAAATGAAATTGTATAGATATATTTATTTATTTTCAGGCATTTTTTTTATCTTCAGAAATATTTTTTACTAGGGTTTTAGGTATTGATAAAAAAAATACAGTATTTCATTGCTTACTGTAGCATATAACTAGGTCAGAGCAAATATTTTAACAGTGCATTAAACAATGAAAATCAATGTAAGTTAACGTATTGACTATAACCACTTTTTACCAATCTGAATAAAATAACGTTTAGCATATTGTCTCAAAGTGCCGTCTTCTTCAGTTTCAAAGTTAAATTCACACAAACTAGAAAATTTCTAAACTAGAAATTAAAATATTAAAACTTAAAAATAAAATTACAATCTAAACCTAATGCTAGAAATAATATTTATAGATCTTAAAAGTGGGTTATGCAAGTTACACCTAAAGTTGGAACCTGTTTTCATTTGCCATCACACATACAGCAAGTCTTCTCTGAACTATGTGCAAAGCCTGTAACAATAGTCCCAAATAAAATTACAATATTAGCCTTGTTAACAAAAATATTCATATACAGTACTTGAGAAAATAACAGTATTAAATGATTGTAGCAATGCAAACAAATGAATACATACAACAAATGCAATTACAAACATGTCTGTAAAATATTTCAATGTAAATATACAACTACATAATTGTATTGTTTTTCATTCTATAAAATCTGTAGTATGCTCTTTTGTGCAAAAGTTTGACATTTTATTTCATATGATAAAGTAGAAAGGCATTTTATCTACTACCAAAATCAAACTATGACAATTTACAAAATTTTAAGCATTTTGGTGTCACTCAGCAAAATGTAATACAAGCAAAGATGCCAATACTCTTGCATAAGAGTGCATTAGAATGCAGTCAATGAATTATGTTTGTTCATATTTTAAATGTAAAATCTTGTGATTGTGATTTTAAATCTATTTATTATGTGCTCCAATACACATAGTTCGTTAATAAACATGAAACATATGCTGTTGAGAAAAGAGGCTTAAATATAGCGCTACAAACATCTCTGCACTTGTAAATTGAGCCAAAATAATTCATGAACTATATAGAAAAATCATCAAAAATTTCAGATATTTCAAATGTTTTTTATGTCTTAAGTTTGGCGATTAGTGGCGGCACGGTGGCTTAGTGGTTAGCACATTCGCCTCTCAGCGCTAGGGATTCCCGGTTCGAATCCCTATCTGGGTGGAGTTTCCATGTTCTCCCCGTGTCTGCGTGGGTTTCCTCCGGGTTCTCCGGTTTCTTCCCACAGTCCAAAAACATGGATCAAGTTAATTGAATTCTCAAAATTGCCCAATTTAGAGTGTGTATGTGTGAGTGAGTGTGTGCCC
>JAFMOD010000853.1:270857-282436 GCA_019802435.1 Corydoras maculifer | reverse complement strand
GTATTGACTCAGGGGGGCTGAATAATTTTGCACATCGCACTTTTCAGTTTTTTATTTGTAAAAAAATTGTTGATTCATGTATAACTTTCATTCCACTTCACAATTGTATACCACTTTGTGTTGGTCTTTCACATTAAATTCCAGTGAAATATATTTATGTTTGTGGTTGTAATGTGACAAAATATGGCAAAGTTCAAGGGGTATGAATACTTTTGCAACCCACTGTATATATATATATGGTCTGAGTATTTCAGAAACTGCCGATCTACTGGGATTTTCACGCACAACCATCTCTAGGGTTTACAGAAAATGGTCCAAAAAAGAAAAAACATCCAGTGAGCGCCAGTTCTGTGGGCGGAAATGCCTTGTTGATGCCAGAGGTCAGAGGTGAATGGCCAGACTGGTTCGAGCTGATAGAAAGGCAACAGTGACTCAAATAGCCACCCGTTACAATCAAGGTAGGCAGAAGAGCATCTCTGAACGCACAGTACGTCGAACTTTGAGGCAGATGGGCTACAGCAGTAGAAGACCACACCGGGTGCCACTCCTTTCAGCTAAGAACGGGAAACTGAGGCTACAATTTGCACAAGCTCATCATAATTGGACAATAGAAGATTGGAAAAACGTTGCCTGGTCTGATGAGTCTCGATTTCTGCTGCGACATTCTGATGGTAGGGTCAGAATTTGGCATCAACAACATGAAAGGATGGATCCATCCTGCCTTGTATCAATGGTTCAGGCTGGTGGTGGTGGTGTCATGGTGTGGGGAATATTTTCTTGGCACTCTTTGGGCCCCTTGGTACCAATTGAGCATCGTTGCAACGCCACAGTCTACCGCAGTATTGTTGCTGACCATGTCCATCCCTTTATGACCACAATATACCCAACATCTGATGGCTACTTTCAGCAGGATAATGCGCCATGTCATAAAGCTGGAATCATCTCAGACTGGTTTCTTGAACATGACAATGAGTTCACTGTACTCAAATGGCCTCCACAGTCACCAGATCTAAATCCAATAGAGCATCTTTGGGATGTGATGGAACGGGGGATTCGCATCATGGATGTGCAGCCGACAAATCTGCGGCAACTGTGTGATGCCATCATGTCAATATGGACCAAACTCTCTAAGGAATGCTTCCAGCACCTTGTTGAATCTATGCCACGAAGAATTGAGGCAGTTCGGAAGGCAAAGGGGGGTCCAACCCGTTAATAGAATGGTGTACCTAATAAAGTGGCCCGTGAGTGTGTATGTATATATATATATATATATATATATATATATATATATATATATATATATATATATATATATATATATATTCTATGTACAATAACAGCATCTTCATTCTTTGTTTCCCATGTTTTTATAGCAGTAAAGATGTGGTCTTTATTGTCTTAATATTACAGGAGGCAAAATGCATGTTTGGTAAAATCATTTCACTGCTTCAATGATAAGCCAAATTATACATTGGTGCTTATGCAATCCGGTGCCCAATCATCAATTTGCGACAGATGTAAGTTGTTGTGGATAAAACTGTCTTCTAAATAACAATGTAAATGTTTTAAAGTTCATATTGATATGAGTAATCTGTAAAACTGTTTCTGATTTGTTTGCATAATTGAGGATGCTTGTGATACCCCCAACTTTTTTGTTATCAGTTGTTGTTTTTTTTCCCTTTTTTGATGTATATGTTGTTAGCTTCAAAATGGCTTGTGCTTTTTCCACATTCAGTGCTCAGGTCTTTATATTTTTACATGAACAAATGCAGCATTTACTTCAAACCCAAGGACTACACATTCAAATCTATCAGGTGTATTTGTGACATATTTGACAAATGCATATTTATTTTGCTTTTATACACAGAAAGATTGTTAAAAGAGGGGGAAAAAAAACTGTTACAGAGTTTTAAAAAAGTAGCATTGTTTAGTTGCCATGTCTGTAAAACTACCACCGGATGCCACTAAAGACAAAAATAGTACTTCTTACATTTTTACTAAATACTACTGGGACATGTATAGTGTAATGAAGCAAAATCAGATCTTTTTGGCAAAAAAATAAATATATAAAAAGTGGAGTGTCTGTGGTGGTGTTTTTCCTCCACATACACTGGGAGCGTATGTGCCCTTGTGGATCACATAGAAATACCATAAATACATAGAAAAAAAAAAAAAACTAAACTAAAAATAAAGCTTTTATTCATAGTCATTTAAATTCCCTAAATAACAGCTCATGGAAACATTTCAAATTTTAATTAGTAAGTAAAAATATGTAAACTAGCTCTTCTAGAAATACATTTCTGACAAGAAATATATTTTTTACCCTCCATATCCTCATTAGGATTTTTAAAGCCTAACACAGCACTTAATGTGTTGGCATGTTGGCAGTCAATTGCAGGAAAGACACATATACAACAGATTTACCACATTTAGATGCAACACAGTTGAAGGATGTGAATCAACAAAAATAAATCTATGCCAATCGGCGTGGTGGTTCTGAAATGAGTTGTGCATGCAAATTCTTCCCCAATTGCTATCTTGGCAATAAAAAACACAGCCTTGCCACTTATTGAAAACAACCTAGGCACTACTCAACAGTCAGACGTTCATCATTATCTTGGCAGTAAACTGTCAATACAGGTGTTTACACTCCCACTTGTTATACAAATGGACATGAGCGGTGCAGGTGTGCCCAATGCGACAATCGTGATCGATCGCACAGTGCAAGTTGGTAGCTCGCCATGGATCACTTCACAGGTTTGAGAAAAAAAAAATCACTTATCAGCGCTTATGCATAGTATCGAAAGCACTTACACACACATTTTCACAAACACTGTAAATCATTTCTGAATCGTGATCTCTATCCCTGTGCGAGCGACCTCTGCAGTTGTAATTGACGGGCATACTGTTACCATAAGAATAACCAATTGTTATTATTATAACCACTTCCCAGCATGCCTTGCAGCTGGGTTATATGTTTTTTTTTCCATGCTTTTATAAATGTTGCTCGTGTGTGTGGGTGTGTGTGTGGGGGTGGGATTGCCATTTAGGGGAAACGTCCGTCATGTCCTTGAGCCAAAGTCAAAGCAAACTCTCTTCATACTATTTTCTAAATTTGCTAAATAAAAGAGCAATTTCTGTGAAAATAGAAACCCAAAGCCGAGACTTATCTATGCTGAGTCCACACTATTAACATGATATGTGTAAACAGGTTCCAACATTAAAGCTTAAAAAAATATTCAATTCTGGTACTTCACGAGGGGGGGTTCCCCATGCCCATCCAGGGGAGAACATTTTGGGTGCTGGGTGGATACACCCAGGACAGGGAACCAATCCGCACCAATCCGCACTCACACAGACACACACAAACACACTCTTTTTGGGGCAATTTAAGAATTCAATTGACTTTGATCAAAATTTTTGGACTGTGGGAGGAAATTGGAGAACCCGGACGAAACTCACACGGACACGGAGAACATGGAAACTCCACCCAGATTGGGATTCAAACCTGGAATCCCAAGCACTGAGAAGCGAACGTGCTAGCCACTCAGCCACTGTGCCGCCACCTCATGAATATTCAAGAGTTAATACTCTTAATTAATAAATTACAATTACTTAGTTAATTAAATTACTCTTAATTAAAAGGCCAGGTCGACTTTTTACATCGTCACGATTGCGAAGGCCTCTTATACATATATATATAAACAAATAAATATATATATAGACATACACAGTGGAGAAAGTAATAATTGGATCCCTTGCAAATGGTGGCAAATCCCTTGTTGGCAAGCACATTAAACAGCAGTTTGTTTTGTAATTGATGATGTCACTTGGCAACTCAGAGCTTCAGATCCAACCATTTTTTCCCAAAGATTTCTATGGGATTCAGGTCTGGAGACTGGCTAGGCTACTCCATGACCTTAATATGCATATTTTTGAGCCACTCCTTTGTTGCCTTGGCTGTATGTTTTGGGTCATTGTCATGCTGGAAAACCCAGCCACAACCCATTTTTAATGTCTTGGCGAAGGAAAGGAATTCAGGATTTCAAATGTACATGGCTCCATCCATTCTCCTGTTGATGCAATGAAGTAGTTTTGTGCCCTTAGCAGAGGAACACCCTAAAACATAATGTCCCCACCTCCATGATTGACAGTAGGTGCGGTGTTCTTTGGGTCATATTTAGCATGTCTTTTTTTCATCTGACCACAGCATTTTCTCCCACTCACTATAAAAATCATGCAGGTGTTCATTGGCCAACCATGGTTCTCTTAGTGATTGTGGGCCCAGCTGAATTAAGATCCTTAACAAGTTCTCCCTTGTGTAGTTTTAGGCTGATCGCTCACCTTCGTCATGATCAAGGATACTCCAAGAGGTGAGATTTGGGATGGAGCCCCAGATTGAGGTTAATTGACAGTCATTTTGTACTTCCATTTTCTTACAGTTGCACCAACAGTTGTCTTCTTCGCACTTAGCTTCTTACTTATGGTTTTGTGGCCCATTCCAGCCTTGTGCCTGACATCCTTAGAGAGCTCTTTGGTCTTGCCCATGTTGGAGAGGTTAGAGTCTGACTGATTAATTAAGTCTGTGGACATGTGTTTTTTAAAAAGGTGAAAATGTAAGACCGCTGTCTTTAAAGAAGTTTATTAGATGTGTCTAACTGATCTGTAGGAGCCAATAGGGGATCAAATACTTGGTTCTCTTTGCAAAATGCAAATAAATGTATATAATTTATACAATGTGATTTTCTGCACCTTCTTTTTGTTATTCTATCTTTCACTTTCTTTGTCAGTGGTGGACAAACTTAAAAAATCAGCAATAGATCAAATAATTACGTCCGCCACTGTGTACATATATAGATGATTTAACAATGTAACGTTAACGTAGGGTGGCACGGTGGCTTAGTGGTTAGCACGTTCCCCTCTCAGCGCTAGGGATTCCCGGTTCGAATCCCCATCTGGGTGGAGTTTCCATGTTCTCCCGTGTCTGCGTGGGTTTCCTCCGGGTTCTCCGGTTTCCTCCCACAGTCCAAAAACATGGATCAAGTTCATTGAATTCTCAAAATTGCCTCGTTTAGAGTGTGTCTGTGTGAGTGAGTGTGTGCCCAGCGATGGATTGGCGCCCTGTCCTGGGTCTATCTGCCCAGCGCCCGAGATGTTCTCCCCTGGATGGGCATGGGGAACCCCACCGCGACCCTAATAGAGGATAAGCGGGAGATAATGAATGAATGAATGTTAACGTAGGGGGGGGGGGGGGGGGGGGGGGGGGGGGGGGGGGGGGGGGGGGGGGGGGGGGGGGGGGGGGGGGGGGGGGGGGGGGGGGGGGGGGGGGGGGGGGGGGGGCACACACACACACACACACACACACACACACACACACAGTTTGTACATTATTTTTTACATTTTAAGGAACAATGAAATAATAATTTAAGAATAATATTAAAATCAAAATAATGTACTACAAATTTTAAAACAAAAAAAGATTTGTGGAATATTCAAATTATCTATTTGTTTAGGCTTGCTATAATAGCTCAGGTCAAGGCTCCACTTACTTATGTTAGAATAAAAGTTAATCAGCTAACTATCTTAAATGTACTGAAAGAACAGGTAAATCAATCAATTTATTATAATTTTTTTTGTCAGCATGGGGTTTTCCTGAGAAATCTAGACTGCAACAAAGTGTAAGAAAAATTTAAGCCACACTGTGTTGAAATAAAGGTTTTTTACACTGCTACAATGTCAGTGCAATTACATTTGTTAATTAAAGCTAAAAGCACATGGGTCAGGCTGCACTGTTACAAACAGGGTTCCTTCCTTACTACTTTTTGATAATGTAGTGCAGCACGGTAAAGGAGCACTGTATTCGTGTTTTGTTGTTCTTAAAATCATATACATGTGTTAGTGAATAAGTACTATTACTGACAATGTATTTACAACATACATTTCATGCTGATCACATGTTGCTTTTGATTTTGCACATAATGTGACCTTTGAGCACAAGCATACATTTCTTGCTTCTCATAGTATTCAAAATAATATATATACTCCCTTCGCTTTTGTCCTTCCCTTCTTATATTTTATTGGACCTGGCTCCACCAATAGCCAACTGCTATATCACACGATTAAGCTGTTTTTTTTCCTTTTGCATAATATGTGCAGTTTAAAATCATACACCACATCGGTTTTAATCATGACCACCATAAACAATTGCTTGCACAAAATTATGCAATGACTGTAATTGCTTCTAGTGCAGGACCATCTGACAGCTGACCCCTTGGGCTTTCAAAATTAAATTCTGCAGCTTCCAATAAGTTACCCAGGAGGGTTAAAAAATGTATTTGGGTGGCATGGAATGCTGCCAGGGATTTCCACCACAGGACTTTCTGACTCCTAAGCAGAACCCTTCCAAAGTGCTCTAAAAGTACACACTCACACTTTATCACGCTGTGGTCAGGCACTGGCTTGGGCAACTGTTTAGTCAGAGAAGCAAGCCTTAAAATGCATCGAAAAGTAGTCTTTTTCCAAATCCATGCTGCAGACTTTTAATCAGCCATATGACGTGAGAGATGCTTATGTGGTAGATTTCCACACAGTGGTTGCCAAGAGTTGTGATGTCTCGAGCACGAATCCAGTCAAAAGAGCTGTGCCTGGATGGCCC
Source organism: Corydoras maculifer (assembly GCA_019802435.1). Classification (NCBI taxonomy): domain Eukaryota; kingdom Metazoa; phylum Chordata; class Actinopteri; order Siluriformes; family Callichthyidae; genus Corydoras; species Corydoras maculifer. Next base: position 275,781 of record JAFMOD010000853.1, on the reverse strand, counting down.
CTCCTCATCTTTGTTATTAGCAATTAAATTAGCTTCGAAAAAGTGAAAACTTTATCTGGAGGGGCTAAACGCCTTAATGTGGTGTAAAATGGCAAATGGCAAGCTAAGAGGCTAAAAGCAAGACAGACACACTAGTCCCTGTTTTTTCTGGACATTATTTTGACACATCATAATAATGATACTAGGGTTAGGGCTACCACTTGTGAAGGGAAGTGTTGCACTGTTGCAATAGTTTGTGTTATTTATGGTAGTGTGCTTACTCATTGTAAAGGCTATATGTTCCCTGCAAGTGTAGTGCTATACTGTAGTGTAAGCCTGAATTGTTACTTTGCAAGTACAAGCATGCAATTTCCTTTGCATCTCATGTTAATTTAAACAAATCTTATCTATTTATCTTATAAAAGTAATCTATTTAATCAGCCAGTGTTTCTTGCATGACTATAGCAACTGTAAATCATTTAAATGCATTAACATACAGTATAGGACATTGTCCTATAGGACAATAATCAAACAAAATCAATAGAAAATAACAGTTTTATCCGATACATGTCTGATGTGCATCATACTTGCGGATGCGCTCTTTTACGACCATGCGTGTCATGCTTTGGATGCACTGAGCTCTGTAGTTCTCATAGTGAGTCTCTCGTGTGACATCTTTAAGGTCTTGCATATGAGTTCGTACCAGCATGTTTCTGAGCTTTATAAAATCACAGTGTGCAGAGTTCTCCACTAGAAAACAGAACACACACACAAACACACCGAAAGAGATAAATGCACACTTGAGCACACAAAGGAAGCGCAAACACAACACAATCTGAACACATGCAACCAAACAGCAAAAGTATTAAAATGTAGATTTGAACTTATAATCAAGTAAATAGATTTCTAAATAAATTAGATTAATATTGGATTTTACCTTCAACGATACCCCAGGGATACAGTCTACCCCTTACTCTCTTTCCTTTAGCCTCCACCACAGTGTTACTGCCAATTACAGTAAATGGGATGCTGTCCTGCACATTACAGAGTAAATGATTAAAGGTTGCATATTTAATAGAAGCAACAGAATGAGGTAACACTCATCAAAATAAATAAACATTAAACATATGTAATAAGATCTAATGTGCATCATGTGTTACTATACAGAAAAAACTTTTTTTTTGGATTAAGTTAGAAAAAGTTGGCTAAAAAAACAAGACACTCCCAAGCACTTTCAAATAAATGTTATGTAATGTGATATGAATAAATGTGTATAAATAACACCGAATTTAATGTGCCACTAAATTAAAACAGCAATCAGCATAATTCTTTATTATATAATATTTTTGCTAAGAAAGGTCATGAGAAAGGTCAGTCAAACGATTGTAATTACAAGTTATGCACAGTAGAGGGAAATATAGTACAGATAAAGTCAAATTATAACAGGTACACACAAATTATATACTACGAGGTAACATCCATTACTTTTGTTAAACTGTATGGGAGAAAATATATCCTTCTTGTATATTTCTTCTTGTACCTTAAACATTTAAATATTTCAGTGATGTTATATTTACATACAAAAAGACTTTTTTGCCAACCTTTAACAAGTCATTGCAGCAACAAACAGTAAGGAGCAAATTAAATAAAACTTTAAAACAAAAACTTTTTCTTTATTATAATTACATTACATATACAAGTATATATAATGTCGATGACCGTTATTCTCTTTGTCACAGCACCTGTTAGTGGGTAGGAAGCAAACGAACATTTTATAATGGAAATTTGCATATACTCCAGAATGTTATAAAAAGTGATCAGCTTAACAGCAATTAATTGCAAAGTCAATATTTGCCTAGAAAATGAACTTTATCCCTCAAAACACATTTCAACTTCATTGCAGCCCTGCCTTAAAAGGACCAGCTAACATTGTTTCAGTGATTGCTCCATTAACACAGGTGTGGGTGTTGATGAGGACAGGGCTGGAGATCAATCTGTGATGATTAAGTAAGAATGACACCACTGGACACTTTAAAAGGAGGCTGGTGCTTGGCATCATTGTTTCTCTTCTGTTAACCATGGTTATCTCTAAAGAAACACGTGCAGTCATCATTGCACTGCAAAAAAATGGCCTAACAGGGAAGAGTATCGCAGCTAGAAAGATTGCACATCAGTCAACAATCTATTGCATCATCAAGAACTTCAAGGAGAGAGGTTCCATTGTTGCCAGGGCGCCCAAGAAAGACAATGCTGGTTTCAAGAAGGGCAGCAAAGAATCCACTTCTCTCCAGAAAAAACATCAGGGACAGACTGATATTCTGCCAAAGGTACAGGGAGTGGACTGCTGAGGACTGCTGATTTATATATATATAAATTAATCCGGTACAGAACCTGACCTGTACATTTTTATGCAGACATATGGTGCTGCTTATTTACTACTAATGGAATAAAGAAAGAATAAACAAATAAATAAATAAATAAATTTGTACCACAAGATAACTGTAAGACCGGCGTCTTCCCATTCCCCTGCCAGTGCTCAGCCGCCACGTCTTCCTTCTGTTGGGGGGCGAGGCGAGTCGCCGGATTTTTAATTGACAGAACTATTTAAGTGACGCTGTGGCGGCGTCGGTCGCGTTGGATTGATTCGCTTTCTTCTGTGTTAACTGTGTGTTCTCCTAGTTCTAAATCCTCTGGATTGGATCGCACTCCGGTTTGGCACTTTTCGCCAGCACGATCGGCATCTCACCTGCCCTTTGTTCCACGGACCGCCTCGTTACTTCGTTGAAGCCACGCTCTTTTGGTTTTCGTCCCGGCGTCGCGCCGGCATATGATTTTTCGTTTTGACTTTTTGGTTTTCGTTTCTCCTTATTTGTTTTGTAACGAAAACATTAATAAACACTTCTGTTTTTTGGAGCAATGTCGGACTATTTTTTGTGTAACGTCACGCACCATGACAGAATCCAACGCCACAAACCCCAGGGCGGGATCACCGGAGGCGTTGTTGTTGGAGTTGGGCCAGAAACTGGGAGAGCTCCACCAGGAATTCCTGGGTATGTCTAACACCATGCACACCATCCTGTCACGCCAGGATGCTCAGGAACGGGTCATGGTGGACCTCCGGAACCAAGCGCCCGTCAGCACACCTGCTTCCAATCCACCACCGGCTGCTGATGGAATGGGTTCATCCAACCCTCTGGCACTCACAGAGCCGGAACGCTACGAGGGGGCCCCGGAGACTTGCAGCACGTTCCTTTTCCACTGCGAGCTCTTTTTGGCTAATAGACCCCCCATGTCCGATGCTCAAAAGATCATTTTTATCATGTCTCGTCTAGTGGGTCGAGCAGGGGAATGGGCCGCCGCCCTCTGGGAGTCCCAGTTGGCAGAGACCCGGGATTATGCTCTGTTTTTAAATCTTTTTAAGAGCACCTTCGACCATGCTCGATACGGACGCCTGTGCGGAGAGCTGCTACATGAGCTTCAACAGGGAGATCGGCCCGTCTCTGACTACGTATTAGAGTTTCGCACCTTGGCCGCCCGGAGCGGGTGGAAAGAACCAGCGCACCTGACCACCTTCCGTGCTGGACTTCGACATGAGATCCGGAAGGACTTAGCCTGTAGGGATGCACGGATGTCTCTTGAGACGCTCATCACCACCGCTATCAACTTGGACCAACTCCGTGCCAGTCGATGCCTACGTTCTGATCCTGGTAGGAATGTCCATTTTTCCAACCCTTCGGACGAGTCTCCCATGCAGCTGGACTCCCTACGGCTGTCTTCGTCCGAACGGGCTCGTCGCCTCCGTTCTGGATTATGCCTGTATTGCGGTAGTGCCGACCATCTACTGGGTTCATGCGAGAACAAACCCCAGAGGAGAGGCCGTCCTGCACCACCTCGGCCTGAGAAGCGTCCATCCCAGCCAGCAGTTCCTTCGGTAAGCACCACTAGAAGGGACGTCTCCAGTCCCTGGTATCTCCCGGTGATTGTATCCTGCAGAAACACTACCTATACCTCTAGGGTGCTCATTGATTCTGGGGCAGAGGGGAACTTCCTGGACAAAGACCTCGCATTACGGTGGGGACTTCAGCTCCACAAGCTACCCAAAGCCTTACCTATCTGTGGGGTGGATGGGCAGCCCATCAATCAGGGAGTGGTGACTCATTACACAGAACATGTTTCTTTACAGATTAGTGCATTGCATGTTGAAATGATTTCTTTTTTTGTTATCCACTCTCCTAGCGCCACGATGATCCTCGGCTTACCCTGGCTGCAGCAGCACAACCCTGTCATCTCCTGGTCAGAGCGTGGAATTTTGCGGTGGTCCAAATTTTGCCTCTCCCATTGTCTCACTAACTCCGTGGGTAAAATTCGTTCCCAGGTGGTGTCGCTTTTCCCCGCTGGGGTGGCTAAGTTACCCACCGGCGTCCCTTCGGAATTCGCAGATTTAGCTGAGGTTTTCTGTGATAGGCAAGCTAAGCAATTGCCCCCTCATCGGGAGTACGATTGTGCTATCGAGTTGGTCCCCGGCGCTAAGCTCCCCAGGGTCAGTCCTTACCCTCTCTCTGTGACGGAGAATCGGGCTATGCGTAAGTACATAGCAGAAGCTCTGGAGCTTGGCATCATCCGGCCCTCTAAATCCCCAGTAGCGTCGGGATTCTTTTTTGTACCCAAAAAGAACTCCGAACTCCGCCCTTGCATTGATTACCGGGGTCTCAATGCGGTTACACGCCGCTATGCTTACCCTTTGCCCTTGGTACCGTCGGCGTTAGAACGTCTAGGTCAGGCGACCATGTTTACCAAACTCGACCTTCGTAACGCTTACAACTTGGTGCGCATTAAGGAGGGTGATGAGTGGAAAACCGCGTTTGTAACCACTACTGGGCACTACGAATACCTGGTCATGCCTTTTGGCCTTACTAACGCCCCGGCTGTCTTCCAAGCGTTTGTT
>JAFMOD010000853.1:228713-270303 GCA_019802435.1 Corydoras maculifer | reverse complement strand
ACCGTCGGCGTTAGAACGTCTAGGTCAGGCGACCATGTTTACCAAACTCGACCTTCGTAACGCTTACAACTTGGTGCGCATTAAGGAGGGTGATGAGTGGAAAACCGCGTTTGTAACCACTACTGGGCACTACGAATACCTGGTCATGCCTTTTGGCCTTACTAACGCCCCGGCTGTCTTCCAAGCGTTTGTTAATGACGTTTTACGTGATTTCCTTGAGGAGTTCACTCTGGTCTACATTGAGGACATCCTCATTTATTCTCGGGATCTCGAGACCCATCGCCTGCATGTGCGGAAGGTATTACTACGATTATTAGAGAACCATCTATTCGTTAAAGCTGAGAAATGTGTCTTTTTTCAGGAAAGGGTGTCATTTCTGGGGTTCGACCTGTCGCCCGGGGGCATGTCTATGGAGTCTGGGAAGGTTCGAGCCATCCTGGACTGGCCGGTCCCCACTACCATTCGTGAGGTGCAGCGGTTTTTAGGATTTGCCAACTTTTACCGCAAATTTATTCGCTCGTTTAGCCCTGTAGTTCTCCCGATTACCTCACTGCTTAAGGGACAACCTAAACATCTGAATTTGACTCCGGAGGCAGATCGGGCATTCACTGACCTTAAACACTGTTTCGCGTCGGCACCGGTGTTGGCTCTCCCGGATCCCGAAAAACCTTTCGTGGTAGAGGTGGATGCTTCAGCTTATAGGGTAGGGGCTGTACTCTCCCAGCGCGTCAGCAGCCGGTCCCCGCTTCAACTGGTAGCTTTTTTTTCACGTGAGCTATCTCCGGCCGAACGGAATTATTCCATCGGGGACCGTGAGCTATTAGCGGTTAAACTGGCTCTTGAAGAGTGGAGGCATTGGTTGATCGGCACCACTACCCCGTTTTCTGTTATTACAGATCATAAAAATCGCCAGTACATTAAGGGAGCTTGCCGTCTGATTGCCCGCCAGGCCCGCTGGTCACTATTTTTTAACAGTTTTAACTTTATCATTTCGTTCAGACCAGGCAGCTCTAATACGGCCGCTGATGCCCTTTCCCGCCTGCATGAGGACCATTCACCGGACCCTGATCGTTTACGCCCTATCATACCGCCCACACGCTTTTTGAATGCGATACAGTGGAACTTGGATGGAGAGATCCGGAGGGCATTGCGCAACACGCGCCGTCCACACCACTGTCCTAGCGGAGCGCTGTACGTACCTCCCGCGTTCCGTGGTCGGCTCATCACCTGGGCACATACGGCCTTAAGTACCGGACATCCGGGCGTCGCACGCACCATTTAACTCCTTCGCAGAAAGTATTGGTGGTAGACACTTCACAAGGACACGCACAACTTCGTGAAGTCATGCTCCATATGCGCCACGTGTAAAACACCGAAATCTCTCCCTGCCGGCAAACTGGTCCCGTTATCCATACCGGCCCGGCCCTGGTCGCATGTGGCTGTGGATTTCGTGACAGATCTACCCGCATCGGAGGGACTTAACACCATCATGACTCTTAGTGACCGCTTCTCTAGGGCCGTTAAATTCATTCCCCTCAAAGGTCTCCCGTCGGCGTTTCTCACGGCCGAGTTACTATTTCGGCATATTTTTACAGGTTTTGGCATTCCCGAAGACATTTTGTCGGACCGGGGTCCACAGTTTACTTCCGCCGTCTGGCGAGCATTCTTTGAGAAGTTGGGGACTTCAGTGAGTCTTTTGTCGGGACATCACCCAGAGACTAATGGGTTGTGCGAACAGGCGCATCAAGAGCTGAACAAATTTCTGCGCATGTTCTGCCATAATAACCCGTCGGACTGGCCACGCTACCTGCCGTGGGCAGAGATTGCGCAGAATTTGTTGCGTCATTCGGCCACTGGCATCACTCCCTACCAATGCGTTTTGGGCTTTCAGCCTCCGTTCGCGCCTTGAGATCCCGAGCCCTCGGCAGCACCTGCAGTGGACGATTGGTTTCGCCGTAGTGAGGAAGTATGGTTGCAGGTTCATCGGCACATCCAGGATGCCATTCGCAGGATGAAGGGGTTCGCGGACCGTCGTCGGGCAAAGGCTCCGGTTTATACCCCTGGGTGATCAAGTGTGGCTCAGCTCTAAAAATTTGCGCTGCCGTACGGGGACGCGTAGACTTCCGCCCAGGTACGTAGGGCCGTTCCGTATACTTAAACGCATTAACGAGGTCTCCTACCGCCTAGACCTTCCCCCAGAGTGGCGATTACATCCGGTTTTCCACACCTTCCTCCTTAAGCCTTTCGTGTCCGGTCCCCTTGACTACGGGTGGGCTGAAGCCACCGGTACCACCTCCGCCAGAGGAGTACCAGAGGTGTATCGAGTGGCTAAGCTGCTGGACTCCAGAAGAGTGGGGGGGTGATTACAATATCTGGTAGATTGGGAGGCCTTTGGTCCTGAGGAGCGCAGTTGGGTGGGGGCAGATGACATTCTAGACCCTCAGCTAATCGCGGACTTCCATTCGGCTCATCCTGACCGTCCCGCTCGCAGACCTCGGGGTCGGCCGCCACGCCGGGGTAAGTACAGGACCATCCATTCCTCTTCGCGGCATGTGCACCCTACGGGTCATCGGGGGGGGGGGGGTGATGTAAGACCGGCGTCTTCTCATTCCCCTGCCAGTGCTCAGTCGCCACGTCTTCCTTCTGTTGGGGGGCGTGGCGAGTCGCCGGATTTTTAATTGACAGCACTATTTAAGTGACGCTGTGGCGGCGTCGGTCGCGTTGGATTGATTCGCTTTCTTCTGTGTTGACTGTGTGTTGTCCTAGTTTTAATTCCTCTGGATTGGATCGCACTCCGGTTTGGCACTTCTCGCCAGCACGATCGGCATCTCACCTGCCCTTTGTTCCACGGACCGCCTCGTCGCTTCGTTGAAGCTACGCTCTTTTGGTTTTCGTCACGCACCATGACAATAACATTTATTAATACTATTGTTAAAAGGTTATTAGAATATGTTTCCTACAGAGTATGTATTAATTTATTACAGTTAAAGCATGGGTGTTCAAAATGTGCACAAAAGTGTACGACTACATACACACACACACACACACACACACACACACACACTAGTGATCGACCGATTGATCGGCCGGCCAATTAATCGGGCAGATTTTTGGCATTTTTAGATAATTGGCATCGGCCGATATATGAGCGCACAAGGCCGATATTTAAACAATGCCTACAGGCAACGCTGTGGGCAGCTCCGTCATTCTGGCTCAATGACTGGATACAGTCATTTGATCTAACTTTTGCTTAGAGTGGCCCCTAGTGTTTTTCCGGCAGAACGTCAGTCAATGCTCAAGGGAATGGATCGTTGTTTTGAAACTGCTCTACGCCTCATGAGAGAAAACGGTTTCTCTTTCAACTCTCAGTATTTGTTACTGGCTGCTCTTTGTAATGGATGAAGTGTTTACTGTCTGCATTATTAGAGCGATTATGTTATTTATAGAGAAAATGCCAATAGTTTTATTTGGAACTGTAACCTTAGCAACCACTTGAACACCTAAACTGGCAAACTAATACTAATTAGCGCTAGCTAAAGCTATAATAATGTTCCGGGATGCTATTTGTAGCATATACAGTGTTTACTGTTTGTATAATTAGGGCGATTTTGTTAAACTGGGTAGCTAATGCTATATATTACTAGCACTAACTAACACTAGCTTACAGGCAGTGTGGTGCCAGCTTTTCTGAACTAGTTCAATTTCAGTTCATACATGCTCAAACTGAACATTTTATGTTCAAAGTTCACTATTATAATTCTGAACTAGTTCAAAGTTCAGTTCATTTCATTTTTTTTTTTAGATATTCAAATAAGTACTTTTTTTCACACTACAAACTACAATATTTGTTTGTTAATATTTTATTTATTTATCTAAATTAGCTAAATTGGCTCATTAGTTCAAAAAGTTCATTGAATGTTGTTCTGTGTGCATTGTGCAATGTTCATCAATAAATGTTCATTCTAAAAAGATGCTGCCATTTTCTTATGTTTAGGTACACTGTAACTTTAATTAATAATGTGTAATTTAAAGTTGTATGTTTTTAATATTGCTCTCTGTATTACAAAAAGTAGACGGTGATAAACTGAGTACTTTTGTGTCTTGTTTATTATTATTGTTATTATTATTATTATTGTTCATTCATTATCTCCCGCTTTATCCTCTAGTGGGGTCGCGGTGGGGTTCCCCATGCCCATCCAGGGGAGAACGTTTCGGGTGCTGGGCAGATACACCCAGGACAGGGCGCCAATCCATCGCTGGGCACACACTCACTCACACACACACACACTCTATATGGGGCAATTTGGAGAATTCAATTGATTTGATCCATGTTTTTGGACTGTGGGAAGAAACCGAAGAACACGGAGGAAACCCACACGGACACGGGGAGAACATGGAAACTCCACCCAGATGGGGATTCGAACCGGGAATCCCTAGTGCTGAGATGTGCTAACCACTAAGCCACTGTGCTGCCCATTATTATTGTTATTATTATTATTATTATTATTATTGTGCTTTATTAGTTGCAATAAAAACTGGTAACATCGGCTTTATATATCGGCCACTTCTGTAGTCTAAATATCAGCATCGGCATCAGCCATTAAAAAACCCATATCGGTCGATCACTAATACACACCTTTAGTTCTTGGTCTTGCTGCTTGAACTCGTCATCTTCATCTGAATCACAGTCAGGAAACTGATAGATTTTGATGCAATATTGCTCAATTTCTTCTCGAATCTACCACAAACATGTTTTTTATTACACTCAAAGTTTCTCATATGTCATAAAAATCATTTTTGGCATCATTATGTGAAGACTCCCCAAAGTGCACTAAGCTTTGTATATGAAAGGGCAGTAATTTAGTCACAACATTGATCATTTATCGCATTTGATGAATGGAAAGTTAGACTCTTGTGATCTGATCGGTAACACAAAATGATAAAAAATTTCACATTTTATGACGTGCTATTTGTTAAACTCATGGGTAAGAGGGGCGTCTGTTGTATGGCATGCAGTCTAAAATTAACAATTAGTTGAAGGGGTAATTAAAAATATAAACGCCAATATAAAGATTTATTAAATAATTACTTTTTATATTTCTTTAAAATATTTTAAAATAATAACTTTTCAGGATTTGCAGCCCATACCAAGAAATTGTGGACTACGGAACAGTCCAAGAGGTCTAGAACAGACCTTGTAACTACTACTTTACAAAGCTTCCAATTTACTGTATATAAATGGATAAGATTTGTAAAAGTGAGTTGCTGTAACAGAATTTGATGTAGTCTGTGGGACACACTGACACCAATGACTATGATATACTGTATCTAAGTTTCTGGAAAGTTAATAAATGTATGCCTGCCAACAATATTTGATTAAAATTAGATTCCTTTGTTTGTCCCCAGACCTTTTCAAATAAAAAAATAAACGCTCCTTTCCTCCCATAAAACAAAACTAAATCTACAAGATGACTGAAACAAGAGCCCATTTTTGAAGAATGGATAACACAAAACGGATGAAAATCTCACCTTTATTTTCCTTTTCTTGACCTCACCGGGAGTAAGTGTGTCTGCCTTAGCCAGGACTGGCACAATATTGACCTTCTCATGAAGCGCCTTCATGAACTCCACGTCCAAAGGCCTGAGACTGAAAATTTTTTTTTATTATAAAGTCTATTAACCTTTAGGGCTCCAAAACTATAAAACAGTCCAAAACTATAAAAAAAAAGGTGATATATACATGAAGTATGTAGATATATTTTTAATTCAAAATGTGATACACAGCAGTGATATGTGGAGTGTAAAAATAATGAACTATTTGTTGTGGATGCATTGGTTTCATGCTGGAAAAAAAATGTTCTGGGAGAGGAACCTGTTTAGACAATTGTAATTACTATTCAATAATACACATTATAACACAAATTATAACCAGGGGTTTTGTGATAAAACACCCATTAATCTGTGTATGGTGTTTAGGTTTGTGAAACCCATTTACACTGTTTACTAAATGTATAAAAAGTTATATATGACTCTTACTGTAACAGGTGCCTAGGGCACCTGTTTTTCGGTTTCTGTTCTTTTGTGTTATCCTTGATTTGAGTTAATTAACTGTCATTCCAGGTTGTTTTAGTTAATTAGCTCTTCTGTTTCATTGTTTTGTTTGGTGCACGTGGTCGGATGTCTTTGTGTATTTATTTCCTGTGTTCCCCGTCCTCCGTGCACGTCGTTTATTTTATGTTCACTCATCGGGTTGTACCTCTATGCTGTTCGGTGTCACTACACCTTTAATAAACCCTGACATTCTGCTACCTGCGTGCCTGGCTCCCTTCAGCGCGTTAAAGCGAGGCGGCTCTGCGCTTCATATGCGCAGCCGTGTTAATCCGAAGTAGGCGAGTGTGACACTTACTAGCAGTGTGACGAACCAATGTGGGATTGTGAGTTGAGTAAAAATATATTTTTTTAAATTAATCATTCACATAGAGTACTAGAAGTAAACCTTTTTATCTTGTTTTTTAAGCAATAAACATTTCTAACAATAAATTTGCATTTTATATTATCATGTAAACAGTGTTTGCAACCTTTTTTCAATGTTTTTCAAATGCCTAAATGCAATACCCCCTGTCCTAATCTTGCCCTGTGGTGTTCAAAGCTATATAATAGTTTTAACAGGTAAATGTCCAGTTCATGCAGCACTCACTTGTTTCCTTTTCTTGTAGTAAACAAATGCATGTGCTGATTTTTCTTTGCTCAACTATAAAACTCTTTATATACTTAATAAAAACATAGTCTTCATATTTATTAATACTGAATGTCTATTATTGTTTTTAAAATAACAACATTAGGAAGTTTTACATTTTTGACAAACAGAAATTGCATCTGTCTAGTTGGAACATGCAATCAATCTGAATAATCATAAGTAGTAGAAAAATATGGACAAACTGTACACTTTGTCCATCAATCACTGTTACTTAAGCAAAATCATGCTAGAAATTATATTGTGTAAAATTGCTGCAAAATTGTTTTCATGACGCTGAGCTTACAAAGCTCAACTACTAGCCACTGCCATACTGCACTTGTCTTTAGCTTTAGTTATGCAAAGCTCTGCATTTAATACTACCAGTGGAAAACATTTTAAAAACATTTATTTGCATTCTCACTTTCAGTTATGCTACTATATTCAATCATGCTGAGCACAATGTGTTCAATTCTGTCTGCTACTCGATTAGTGTCTTAACTCTTTTACCTATTGAGTTACTCAACAAAAATGCCAGAGTTTTACCACATTAACCTTTGATTTACTTTTATCCTCACCTGAGGATTAAAAGGATATTATGGTTGATTATACTCAAATTGATTTTTGTTACAGAATAATCACATTTCAAAAGCACTGAACAAGAATTTAAAATTTTATTTATTTGTTTTAATTGGGGGCGGCACGGTGGCTTAGTGATTAGCACGTTCGCCTCTCAGCACTAGGGATTCCCAGTTCGAATCCCCATCTGGGTGGAGTTTCCATGTTCTTCCCGTGTCCGCGTGTGTTTCCTCCGGGTTCTCCGGTTTCCTCCCACAGTCCAAAAACATGGATCAAGTCAATGGCGTACTCCAAATTGCCCCATATAGAGTGTATATGTGTGTGTGAGTGAGTGAGTGTGTGCCCAGCGATAAATTGATGCCCTGTCCTGGGTGTATCTGCCCAGCGTCCGAAACGTTCTCCCCTGGATGGGCATGGGGAACCCCCGCAACCCTAATATAGGATAAAGCGGAAGATAATGGATGGATGGATGGATGTTTTTTTTTATAGGTGATCAATGGGAAGAACGTTTTGAGGCAAAAACTGCAAAAGTCCAGTCTCCCTTTAATTTTAATATAGTTCAAAGATTTGTAATATACCAGTAGATGCTAATTTGAATTTGGAAGACTATATTGTAGCATGTATGGACATAACAAGGAATGGAGACAGGATTTGCAGGATCCAAATATGTTAATTTACACAAATCACACACACATAATTGAGAAATAACACACATACTATATTTTGAATCACACATACTACATTTCTAAATCAGCTGTCCATAGAAAATTACCCAGTGACCTTCTTAAAGAGTTATTAGTAATTGAGTGTTATGTTTATATACATAACACTTATAAAGTGTATATTATAGTACATAAAGTTATTATGTACTATAATACATGACAAAAACTTATACGAGTAACATTTGCTTATGTGTGTGTGTTTCCATACCCGTGACCAAAAGGTGAAATAAAATAAAGACAGCAGTGCACACGGTTGTCCTGGATGTTTTTACGATTCAGACCACTTTCATCCCTGAAATACTGCTCAAACTGCTGGTCGATGTAATCAGCTACAGATTTCCAGCTGAAATTAGACACACACACACACACACACACACACACACCACACAGAAACTATAATTTTTTCCTTTCAATTAAATCCTATATCCACCCACGATCATTCTAAATCCCATGATGTCTACCAGACTTGGAGGTGGGGGCTTCATGCAAATTGCTAAACAAGCTTGAAGCCCTGTTTTGTATTCATAATGGTTATTTAGTAAAGTCCACACAAAAAGTACTATACGGCGGTGAGAGGAGTGACAAAGGCACAGACCACGTACGAAAATTGATCATAACGGACAACACCTACTGGTTGGCTGGAAAAGAGAAATAAACAGAATTGATCAATAAATAACTCAAATAAAAGCAAATAAATACAATTTTTAAATCATCATAAATAACTTTAATACATGCAACTTTAATACACTTAATTTCATATATCTATATAACTTATACTATACAAACTCACTTCCATATAAATGTCATTTATTATTTAATAATTAGAGAAATGCCCCTTAACATTTTTCTTATCAGATTACTGGACTTTTATTATTAATACAAACAGAACAATTCAATTAGAACACTAAAAAAGTCATCAAAATGGAGCTAAATCAGATTATTTAGTAGTGTTGGGTCACAGCAACAAATTTGGTATGGGATAAAACAGCTTATACAAATGGCTCATGCTTATGACTAGGTGCTGTAGCCCAGCAAAATTGCTAACTATAAGAAACTGCAATACAGGCCCTATTTTACACCCTGCGTATTGCACCATGCCAACGTCTCTTTTACACCTTCTGGCTATGTTGTTTAAATACCAACAGAGCTTATGTACCACATGCGATACAAATGATAAAACTTTCTTGAATCTTGAATATATCTATCCTGGTGGTCTCAAAATGAGGTGTGTTCAGGTAAATTTCTGGTGTATTGCTATCTTGGTAATTGAAAAACCACCTAAGCAGATATCCACAGATTGATGTTTATTGCTAACTTGGAAGTAAATAGTCAACACACATGTGTACACCACCACTTGCTATGCACACATGGACAGCAGTAAACAAACCCATAGCACGGTCCAGTTGGCAGCTATGCTTACTTTTACATCAATAAAAATACGGAATACAGAATACAACATAAAACAAGTCACACCACAGACCACACCTGACTCTCAAATGAGCAAATGACACACTGATTTATTTATTTTATGTGACACCCAAAACTAACCCATGAATAAAATAATGAATTCATGCCTTTTGTGCCTTGGCGCAATTTCACATAATCATGATAGCAAAGACACAATGACAAGCCCCAAATCAAGACGCATGGTTCAATGTTAATAGCTGACTAAAAAATTCTAAAAATAGGACCAATGTTTCAGTTTATTGTAAACATTGGAATATATCAAATATTAAAATATTGTTATAATGTATTTTTTTTAAAACAGTTTTCAAAATATAATAAGTTACCCAGAAGGGTGTTTTAACTGTCATAATGCTACAAGGATGAGACTTTGGCACTTCACTTTAGACTGTAACCAATAACTTCTTTTTCTTGGTTTCATTTTATAAAACTCTCATCATGCATACCAACTTTTTGTTTCGTGCTTTATAACTGAAACATTTAGAATAAATTGGACAATGTTTCATTGTTTTTATTACGTATTATTATTATATAGTAATTGTTATTTACTGATGCTTAAATTGGGCAGCACGGTGGCTTAGTGGTTAGCACGTTCGCCTCTCAGCGCTAGGGATTCCCCGTTCGAATCCCCATCTGGGTGGAGTTTCCATGTTCTCCCCGTGTCCGCGTGGGTTTCCTCCGGGTTCTCCGGTTTCCTCCAACAGTCCAAAAACATGAATCAAGTCAAGTGAGTTCTCCAAATTGCCCCATATAGAGTGTGTATGAGTGAGTGAGTGTGTGCCCAGCGAACGATTGGCGCCCTGTCCTGGGTCTACCTGCCCAGCGCCCGAAACGTTCTCCCCTGGATGGGCATGAGGAACCCCACCGCGACCCTAATAGAGGATAAAGCGGATAATAACGAATGAATGAATGATTCTTAAATTCCCAGTCATTTCTTCTTGTCTTTAAACTGGAATTAAAATGTTAAATGTTTTGTTTACAATCACATAATCACTCCGTTTTAGGAACATCACCCACTAAAACCTACAGATGTTGAGATTTAAATGACGATGACTCTCCTTTTGAAAACAAAACATCTAATTAAGATATAATTACATAATATATTATAATGTAAGCAAACGTTCATCATATATTTTTTAAGTGCATGTCTATTAATACATGACAAGTGTTAGCATTTTACCACTCAATGTTGTTTACTGCATCGCCAAAGCCTGGTGTATCCACTATGGTGAGCTTAAGTTTGACTCCTTTCTCCTCAATGTCCACAGTGTGTTTAGTTATCTCCACAGTCTGAGTAATTCTTTCTGGAAAGAAAGATAGAGCAACAGCTCATCCAAACATAATGAGGCTACAGTATGTATGAATATACAGATTCAGAACTGTTTATGGATAATTCAAAATCCAGGTTAACCTTCAGCATTAAGTAATTTTCTGTCTCTGTAAAGATCTGTGAGAAAGAGGCTGTTGACCAGAGTGGACTTTCCCAAGCCGGATTCCCCTTAAAAATAAGCAGATACAGAATGAGTAAAAAGGCCACCAGATCACATACACATACAAGATCACATACACCCTCCCAAAATTATGAATTATGAAAACAAACTTATAAATAAGGGCAAAAGTCTCTGTGTTTGTGTGTGTGACATCTGAAGTTGTCTTACCACCTCTATGTGGTTCGAGCTAGCATCACCAGTGATTGGTGGCCAAGAGTGGTTAGTGCTATTGTGTGCAGACAAAAATATACATTAAAGTGCTTTGTTTTGTGTTTTTAATATCTTAATTACTTACATAAAGCTGTTTTTTCCCAACAGAAACCCACCAAGACGCTACCAATTACATAAATTAGCACTATTTGCAGGAAAAGTCCTTACAAGCCCAAGCCAAGAAAGGGCTAGTAAATTAATAACTGATTTAAAATCAGAGGTCGGCAAAGTGGCCTAACGATTAGCATGTTTGCCCTACAGCACTGAAGATTCAGGTTCTCCTTGTGTCTGCATGGGTTTCCTCCGTGTTCTCTGGTTTTATACAGTGGTCCAAAAACATGGATTCATGGTAACTTAAATGCTCTTAATTGTGTAATCTGTGTAAGTGAGTGTGCCCAGCAGAAGATTGGCGCCCTGTCTTGACTGTATTAGTCTAGGGCCCCCAAATTAGTCTCCCCTGCGACCTTCTCCCCCCGCATCCCTAGTAGTGAATTAAGTGGAAGATGAATTAAATTACAA
The DNA here is from genome assembly GCA_019802435.1 of Corydoras maculifer. Lineage (NCBI taxonomy): Eukaryota > Metazoa > Chordata > Actinopteri > Siluriformes > Callichthyidae > Corydoras > Corydoras maculifer. The sequence continues at coordinate 258,586 of JAFMOD010000853.1, read as the reverse complement.
CAATTCACATTTTACCTGCAACCATAAGAGTGAAGTCAAAGCCCTTTTTGACAGATTTGCGGTGTACTTGATTCGGCAAAGTAGCAAAGCCCACATACTCTTTGTCCTGGTCCTGATGCAAATAAATAAATAAATAAATAAAAATAGAGAAGAGATTGTAGTAACATATTTGGTTAATGGAGAGATAGAACAAACATATAATGGATCAATAACCTAAAACAAAGATTCACTAATTCCTTAAAAACAACATGTACATACTTGACAGGTTAGAGCAAAAACATATTCATGGACAACACTGACCCCTCTAATACAATCCTTCCAGTTGACCTGCTTTGCATGTATTTGGACTGTGGAAAAAAGATGATAATGCCAGACAAATGGGGAACATATGCAAATTTCACAAATAAAATCCCTGGTCAGAAAGCACTACTAAGTATATAACAAAAGTCATGTAGGTGAACCCACAGTCACACTAAAAGAAACATCCCCAAACTGTAACCACAAATGTTGAGAAATTTAATTACATGTCTCTTCGCCCAAATAAATAACTTTTAGTAAAATTACCAGACCAAACGTATATCATGTATAATTAAAATAAATATTAAGAAGGCGGGGTTTGGAGATAGATCATTCATTAACATATAACAGTTTTATATGCAGTGCAAAGACAATGGAAGCAGGAAGAAGAGAGTCAACTTTGCTACACTGTTTCTGTCTGTTGATTAAAGAGAAATACCGTGAATGTGAAACATTGTGGCAAATAAAGAAGCATGTTGTCTTATACCTGTCTGTTCTAGCTGACACCAACGAACATGCCACAGCAGAATTAATAAAAAAAACTAAACATAAATACATTTTTAAAAAATATTTGAAAAGTTAAAGTTTTATATCAAACTGCCTAGGGCACCTGTTCTTCATTGAGTTAATTAACTTTCGTTTAGGGTCGTCATTTAAGTTAATTAACGCTTTCCTTTCATTGGTTTGCTTTGTGCACGTGGTCGGGTGTATGTATGTATTTATTTCCAGTGTTCCCCTTCCTCCGTGCACGTCGTTAGTTTTATGTTCGCTCGCGTTTTGTACCGCTATGTTTTTTGGTGTCCCTTCTCCTTTAAATAAATTCCTTTGGTTCTGCTACCTGTGTGCCTGGCTCCCTTCATTGCATTAAGGCGCTGCGGCTCTGCGCTTCTTTTGCGTAGCCGCTTTAGGTCGAGGTAAGCGAGCGTAACAGAAACGACGTGCCAATCATTTGGGGAGTCCAGAGCCCAGGTAAGCGCTTTTAAAATTTTTCTTTGCGGGGACCGTAAACCCTCGTCAGCTAGAGGGCACACCCCACGCCTCATCCGCAGAGGGCACCCACCGAACCGCACAGCCAGAGGGCATTCTTTACGCCTCCGCCGCAGAGGACGTCCACTGCCCACCACCCATTGCATACCTGTCGTGGTCCCAGCGGCGCACGCTGACGAGCCCGTCCACAAGGGGCCGCACGCCGCCGAGCCCGTCCACAAGGGGCCGCACGCCGCCGAGCCCGTGCACCAGGGGCCGCATGCTGCCGAGCTTGTGCACCAGGGGCCGCACGCCACCCAGCCCTTCCACAAGTGGCCACACGCCACCCGGCCCGTCCACAAGGGGCCGCACGCCGCCCGGCCCGTCCACAAGGGGCCGCACGCCGCCCAGCCCGTCCAGGGGCACCTGCGTGACTGGCTCCCTTCAGCGCATTAAGGTGCTGCGGCTCTAGGCATTAAGGCGCAACAGCTCTTAATTAATAGCTATAGCTTAAGTTATAGTTAAACTTAAGCTTAAATATAGTAAACATGCTGTGAAATGTGAGATGGACTTTTTCACTCCACAAACATAATTCATTCATTCAATCAATCGATCTTATGGATACTCCACCCAGATTAGGATTAGAACCTGGAATTCTCTGGGTTGAGAGGCAAACATGCTAATCACTAACGTTTCAGGCGCTGGGCGGATACACGCAGGACAGGGCGCCAATCTATCGCTGGGCACACACTCACTCACACAGACACGCACACATTCACACTCTATATGGGGCAACTTTTGGAGAACTCAATTGACTTGATCCATGTTTTTGGACTGTGGGAGGAAACTGGAGAACCCGGAGGAAACCCACGCAGGCACGGGGAGAACATGGAAACTCCACCCAGATTGGGATTCGAACCGGGAATCCCTAGTGCTGAGAGGCGAACGTGCTAACCACTAAGCCACCGTGCCGCCACAGATACAATTATTAAATGACTAATATAAATCATAAATACAACTTATAATAATTTAGTAACCTGAATAGCACCCACTACATCATTGACAACACAGCCAAATGTTTGAAATAATGGCTGTTATTATACCCTGAAGTAAAGAAAAAGAAGGAAAACCAACATCAATAAAAGGTTGTGGCATGGTAACACCTGCGTGGGATTAATGTTCCCAATTATCTCTCCTGCTATGTAACAGTGAAAAGAGGCCGGAAGCAGGCAGATGGACAGAGAAAACCTGTTACAGAGGCTATGTGTGTCTTGGGACAAGAATAAAATACTGTTGAAGACCAGTATTTGGCATTTTGATATTGTATTTGCAAAATAAAGTCTTTTAGTTTAAACAACCCACCTTTACTGTGTGCCACACCTCTGAACATATTACGAAAATTATATTCAGTTCAAATTCAACAGCTTTAAATTACTTTTTTTAGCTAGTCCTTCTAACTGTATTGTTTTGCCATTACCATTGAGTCATATGGATTAAAGCGACCCCATGGACTTTTGGGCCTAGGACAGATGGGTGCTGGGCTGAAGAGAGCTGACAGATCCACTTTTCCCAATTGACTATTTGTTTCTGGTTCCCATTCCAGTTCTTCATGGTCATTGCCTGAGGCAGGAACCATCAAATGTGTAGATGTTTCTGGAGTGCTTTCATAACTTTCAACATTACAATGGTGAATAAGCAGGTTTTCATCCTCTGGAAGGTTATGTGCCATTACATTTTCCATCTCAGAGTCTTCAAAATCTTCATTGCAATGGCTAAAGTTCTGGGATGGTTAGGGTTTAGACAAGGGATAAGTGAAAAGGCAGGTAAAAACAAACAAAGGAAGGACACATTGTGCAAGTTATTATTTGTTTTTTTGTTGAGATATAAATGAAAAATCACATTCATGAATATAGGCCAATTTGTCCACTTATTAAATCTATATTTCTAGATGTGCCCTGAATGTGTTTACGTGTGGTTGTAATAAAAATTAAAGTAAGTACCTGATATATATTCTATTATGACTGGGGACAAGTTTGTGAAAGCTGAATGACTCCAAATTTCAGGTTTCATATTCAAGACATATTCAAAGACCTCAAAGACTGCCCTGTGCTACCTACACCACATATGCACCATTGCTTCCTTCTGTTCTTTTTTTTTCAGGAGCATTCGAACATGAGGATATTTCGAGCCTGGGGATTCCAGGTTCAAATCCCAATCTGGGTGGAGTTTTATTGTTCTCCACGTGTCCGCTTGGGTTTCCTCCAGGTACTCCAATTTCCTCCCACAGTCCAAAAACATGGATTCAAGGTAAATCAAATGCTCTAAATGGCCCAGAATGGAGTGTGTTTGTGTGTGAGTGTGCCCAGCAATTGATTGGCGCCCTGTCCTGGGTGTATCTGCCCAGCGTCCGAACCACCCCTTTTCCTTATTAGAGGATTAAGTAGAAGCTATTGAATAAATAAATATTATATCATACATATTCAAAACGATAGATCATTACATATAATTAAAAAATATAATAGCAGTAGGCCGTTTTCCACAATTGTCATAAAACATTTTTGGAATGAGGGAGTTCATGTGTATAGAATCCATTTTAATGTATATGTATGCATTACTGGTGATTATCCTTTTCCCAAATTAATTTGTTTTCAACACCTAGATTTCAGTTTGAAAACTGGTTTATTCCAAATAATTTTTAAGGATCCCACCTTGAAATATAAAGTGCAAGGTTAGCCATGATACAGTACCCCTGGAACAATAAAGGGAGGATGTCTTGCACAGGGCCCTAATTTGAAAACTTTTGATCGAGTTAGGGTTTGAACCCCTAACCATCAGGCTGATACTGATGGTCCAATAGCTTAATCACAATTTCAACTTTTGTAAATATAATTGTGTTGTTGTAGTTAGTAGAATTAACAAGAAAAATCTTTTTAATCCAAGTAGCAATAAACCATACCTCTTTAATACCAACATCCCTGAGATTGGGACAGACTGGAATGGGATCATGGTCATCAACTTGCCCTCTACAGTTACAGTCCTCCATCACTACAGGGACTATTGTGAAATCTTAGATCTCTGTATAGATTCCATTAGGTGGGGCATGGGTAAAATGGGTAAAGTCATGTCCGTAAAAGTAAATAAAGACAAAACAGAAAAGATAAATGAACAGATATGCAAAAACTTTTTAAACTGTTTATTTTAAATTGATGTCTGGAAAAATAATTAATATAAAAATAATTATAACAGGGCGGCACGGTGGCTTAGTGGTTAACACGTTCCCCTCTCAGCGCTAGAGATTCCTGGTTCGAATTGCCATCTGGGTGGAGTTTCCATGTTTTCCCCGTGTCCGCATGGGTTTCCTCCAGGTTCTCCGGTTTCCTCCCACGGTCCAAAAACATGGATCAAGTCGATTGAGTTTTCCAAATTGCCCCATATAGAGTGTGTTTGCGCGCGTGTCTGTGTGAGTGATTATGTGCCCAGCAATAGATTGGCGCCCTGTCCTGGGAGTATCTGCCCAGTGCCCGAAACGTTCTCCCCTGGATGGGCATGGGCAACCTCCCCCCCCCCCTCAACCTCGACCCTAATATAGGATAAAGCGGAAGATGATGGATGGAAAATTATAACAAAATTATAAATCTGAAAACTTTTTCAGTGTATGTAACTTTATTTATTAAAAATAAAAACCTTTAGTCCTTTAGCCAGATTATTAAAATATGCCATAATGCTTAAAAGCGGGAAAAAAAAAACACCACTACCATTTAGAGAGAATGCTTCACAGTTATCTCTATGCAAATTACAAATATGTTTCAAGCAATAAATTTTAAAGAATTTTAAAACCAATTAAGTTTAAATATCAAGTTAAACATAAATGTTATTTATTTAAAACTAGTTTCAGGCTACCTCTACACTCTTAGAATCATTACAGGCCTTCATGCAAAATTAAAGAAATTTAACAAAACATTATACTATTATTGTATTTCGTATGTTAGAGCAAGAGCAGTCTTACCCGACCTAATTCTGATTTTATTCATGACTTGTGACCTGTTTTCGGCACTGTGCTACAAGACTGTCTAATCTTCATTACAACATTGAGCTTCACTGACCTCATTTAAAGATTGCAACACTCAGTATTATTATATATACACATCAAACAGACAGTTCTCTTAATCATTGAATTATGGTGTTATATTTTGTCCCATTGCCAGAGCTGTAATAAATACAGCATCTAGTCCAGCATTATGGACAATTGCATGTGAATGACTGGATGCAACCTTATGGGAGCACGACATACAATAGCAAAGAATAACTAAGCTTTTCATAATGGAATGAACTGACGCCTTTTAACAAACCTGAAAAATCTATTTTGATCTTAGAGTAACAGCTTTCCACTTATACACCTGTTGTTTACATTTACTCTTGGTTAGTGTTTCCCTGATGGATGACAAAAACATTAACATATATAACCTGCATAAAAAAGGCATTTAGTTTTTTAAAAGTTACATTGGGTCTATTTGTGACCTAATGGACTATAGCATGTCATATTCTTTTTAAGGATCATTGTCCATCACCCCTGGCATAAGTAATAATATTCTCACTGTGGGTTGGTGGAGCTTAAACACTGCAGAGAATGTTTTTAATGTTTTCCAGTCTGATGGGATACAAATTACACTTTTCAATAATTTCATCATGTTATGTAAAGCTCAGATCTCAATGAAACTCTGTCTTCGAATTAAATGTGTGCCTACTTCCACTTTGTCATTTCTATATTTACACACACACACACACATATATATACATATATATATATATATATATATATATATATATATATATATATATATATATATATATATATATATATATATATATAAAACCATAGAAAAACATTAGTCTGGAAACTACAAGTATACCATTTATAACATTTGCCAGCATTTCTTTCAAAAAAATAAATAAATAAAAAGTACATGTTAAAATCTTACAACAGGGTTTAATTATTCTCGTTTCTAGTTAACCACACTCAACTAAAGAAAGTCTCTGTTTAAATTTTCTTTAATTTATTTATATATTTGAATATTCTTCTAGCAATGCTCACCTTGCATGAAGAAACAGAAGTTTATTGCAGTAGTAGATATTTAATGCATCCACACATCCAGCTGCATATCCTTTTGCTTGGATTTCAATGTCAACTTCACATGCTTGCTTTTTATACTAACCAGCACTGAACTGTGGTGTCCTTCAGCTTAATTGAACTGCCTTGTTACCCTAGGGCATTAATCAACAGAACTCCAACACCACCGATCAATATTTCAAATCACAATTGATGCTTCCTCTCACTCTATATTGACTAAAAAACAATTACATAAAAAGGATTGTTTCTGTGCTTGTTATGGTCTAAAAAATACAAATGGTTAAAATAAGTTACAAGTACAGTCATGGCCAAAAGTTTTGAGATTGACACAAATATTATATTTTCACATGATCTGTTCCCCTTTGGTTTTTACGTGTGTTTGTCAGATGTTTTTTTTATCACATACAGAAATATAATTGCAATCATAATATGAGTAACAAAAGCTTTTGACAGTTAGAATAAGTTAATGCAGCAAGTCAATACTTGCAGTGTTGACACTTCTTCTTCAGGACCTCTGCAATTCTCCCTGGCATGCTCTCAATCAATTTCTGGACCAAATGCTGACTGATAGCAGTCCATTCTTGCACAATTGACCACAAGTTCTCAATGGGATTAAGATCTGGGGAGTTTCCAGGCCATGGACCCAAAATCTCTATGTTTTGTTCCCTGAGCCATGTAGTTATCATCTTTGTTTTATGGCAAGGTGCTCCATCATGCTGGAAAAGGCATTGTTGATCACTAAACTGCTCTTGGATGGTTGGGAGAAGTTGCTCTTGGATGACATTCTGCTATCATTCTTTATTCATGGCAGTGTTTTTAGGCAAGACTGTGAGAGAGCCGATTCCCTTGGCTGAGAAGCAACCCCACACATGAATGGTTTAAGGATGCTTTACAGGTGGCATGAGACAAGACTGGTGGTAGCGCTCACCTCGTCTTCTCCGAATAAGCTGTTTTCCAGATGTCCCAAACAATCGGAAAGGGGATTCATCAGAGAAAATGACTTTACCCCAGTCCTCAGCAGTCCTACCCTGTACCTTTTGCAGAATATCAGTCTGTCCCTGATGTTTTTTTCAGGAGAGAAGTGGCTTCTTTGCTGCCCTTCTTGAGACCAGGCCTTGCTCCAAGAGTCTCTGTCTCACAGTGCGTGCGGATGCACTCACACCTGCCTGTTGCCATTTCTGAGCAAGCTCTGCACTGCTGATAGCCCGATCCCGCAGCTGAAACACTTTTAAGAGACGGTCCTGGCGCTTGCTGGGCTTTCTTTGGTGCGCTGGAGCCTTTTTGGCAACAATGGAACCTCTGTCCTTGAAGTTCTTGATGATGCGATAGATTGTTGACCAAGGTGCAATCTTTATAGCTGCAATACTCTTCCCTGTTAGGCTATTTTTATGCAGTGCAATGATGACTGCACATGTTTCTTTAGAGATAACCATGGTTAACAGAAGACAAACAATTATGCCAAGCACCAGCCTCCTTTTAAAGTGTCCAGTGGTGTCATTCTTACTTAATCATGACAGATTGATCTCCAGCCCTGTCCTCATCAACACCCACACCCGTGTTAATGGAGCAAGCACTAAAATTATGTTAGCTGGTCCTTTTAAGGCAGGGCTGCAATGAAGTTGAAATGTGTTTTGGGGGATAAAGCTCATTTTCTAGGCAAATATTGACTTTGCAATTAATTGCTGTTAAGCTGATCACTCTTTAATAACATTCTGGAGTATATGCAAAGTGCCATTATGAAAACTGAAGTAGTAGACTTTGTAAAAATTAATATTTGGATCATTCTCAAAACTTTTGGCCATGACTGTAGTATTAGAAGTAGATAGAAGTAGTGGAAATCGCATTGCTATTTATATTACTACTCAACATCAAAATAAATTAAATTGAAAAAAAAAACACTAGTAAAATACAAATATAACAGTGTAACCATCAATTACCAATGTCAACTTTTTATCAACTTATTATCCTTTTTATTATAGATTTAGGAGTTAAAGAGCACACCGAACTTGACTTTTTTATTCTTTGTTCCTCTGTATTCTGTATAAAGAAAGCAAATCAGCAGAATTATTAAACTAGTAATGTGTAAAGTTTATTTGCTCATAATAAAGACATATACTGCATGTAGGTTAAGACCATTTATCTTTGGGGGGCGCTAGAGAGCACCATATGGAGTAGACGTGCTTTAGTTGGGGCTCCTCGCTGGACTCATTTAAACTCATTTTTTTTATCACTTAATGTGGTAAATTTGCAACGTCCTTGCCTCTAAAGATTCTTAGCATCCGGTGTTTTTACAAAATGGCTCCGAAAGTTGCTAAAATCTCCAAGGATGCAGAGACACGAACCATTGCCTCTGCCTCACCGCCGCGCGGCCCTGTCGCATCTGGCAAAGTGGAGTGCGTTTCACCGCCAGTCTGGGCGAAAAACCTGGAAACTTCAATCCAAGGAGGATTGGACAACATCTCGTCTCGATTAAGCAGCTTGGAACAGACTTTATCAGCTGTCCGGTCAGAGGTGAAAGAATTTAAAGAAACTCTTGGTTCGCTCACGGAGGCAGCCTTAAAAAAGATGAAGAGTGTCAACACAGCTCTGCAGCTCCAAGTTGAAGATTTGGAGGGTCGATCGCGACGCAACAATATTCGGATCATCGGAATCCCTGAGGGTACTGAGGGGACACGGCCCACGGATTTTGTTGCTGATCTGCTGCCAAAGCTTCTCGGCGTGGAAAATTTTACCTTGCCGCTGGTGGTGGACCGTGCACACAGATCACTTTATCCCCGTCCGGCGGAGGGCGCTAAACCTCGTCCCATTGTTGCTCGCATCCACCTGTTCCAGGTTAAAGAAAAAATCATGCAGCTGCGGAGGCAGCACGGTCCCCTTCAGTTCCAGAACAACAGAGTTCTCATTTTCCCGGATTATACAAGCTCCGTAATGGAAAGAAGAAGGCAATTTGCTGAAGTGCAGCGAGAGATGAGAGACCTCAAAATCACACATTCCCTTCGTTACCCCGCAAAGCTGCACATTGAACTGAACGGACAGTCACACAATTTTTCTGCGAGTGCAGAAGCCAAGGTATTTGTGAGCTCTATACTGAAGGGTAACGCCAAATGATAACGCAATGTAACAACAAACGTTGCACAAACAGTCTCTATTTGCCTAAAGTTACATAACCGAATTTTGCTTATATAAAAATGACATTTTTTTCCCGTTACTTGACAATGGCACTGTGCTAATGGTTAGTTAAATTCTGTTTTAAAGTATTAGGATCAGTTTATTTAATATATCTAGTTCTCATTCACATTTTGAAAATTAGTGAATCGGTCATAACATTGTATTTGGGATGGCTTATGTCGATTGCGTTCTTTCAAATCATTTACTACCACTGTTTTTTCTTTTAGTAAGGATAAGTGGTAAGGATAACATATGTTGGGTTCAGTTCTGGAGCCCCTTTGTTTTAGTAGTTGCTGTTAAGAAGCTAGGAGGTACAAAGTCTACTAATCTTTCGACCCTAAAAACGCGGGTACTTTTGGACTCTTCTGGGGTGGAAGGAAGTCTGATTGGTAATGGTACTGGGTGGTGTGGTATTAAGTGTGTGTGTTTTTTTTTTATTATTTATTTATTTATTTATTTATTTTTCCTTTGCACTTATGGTCATATTTGCATACCAGGTTAAATGTCATCCATAAATGAAAATTGCACCGCTGGCCTCAATATAGCTTCATGGAATGTTAGGGGCCTGGGGCATCCAATTAAAAGGGGCAGAGTATTTTCACATTTAAAATCATTAAGAGCTGATATAATTTTTCTCCAAGAGACACACATTGGACCCATACATCAGACTAGACTTAGAGNTTTGAATCTAACAGAAAAAAAGAAAGGAACTGTAGGCTTGTTGAAATTGAGAACAGTCTGACAATATTAGAACAGAACTACCGGTCTTCTCTCTCTGCAGTGGAATACAATAAAATTTTACAGCTCAGATATGAATATAACTCTATTCTTAGTCAGAGAGTGGATCAGCTTTTACTAAAGCTTAGACATCAACAGTTTGAGCTTGGTGACAAGCCTGAAAAGCTATTAGCGAAACAGCTTAGGGGAATTCGTTCTAAACAAGCAATCCTTAGGATACAGTCAGAATCAGGAAAAATAATCACAGATCAACTTGGAATCAACAATCGGTTTAGAGAATTTTATTCAAAATTGAATTCCTCTAGGTGGCACGGTGGCTTAGTGGTTAGCACATTCGCCTCTCAGCGCTAGGGATTCCCGGTTCGAATCCCCATCTGGGTGGAGTTTCCATGTTCTCCCCGTGTCTGCGTGGGTTTCCTCCGGGTTCTCCGGTTTCCTCCCACAGTCCAAAAACATGGATCAAGTTAATTGAATTCTCAAAAATTGCCCCATTTAGAGTGTGTCTGTGTGAGTGAGTGCCCAGCGATGGATTGGCGCCCTGTCCTGGGTCTATCTGCCCAGCGCCCGAGACGTTCTCCCCTGGATGGGCATGGGGAACCCCACCGCGACCCTAATAGAGGATAAGCGGAAGATAATGAATGAATGAATGAATGTATTCCTCTAAATATTCAGCTACTGATTCTGACTTGGAGTCTTTCTTTAATAAATTGGTCCTGCCAAGAATTTCCGAATCTGCTAGAAGAAATTTAGACTCTCCGGTTTCTCAAACTGAGGTTTTTGAAGCCATCCAAAGTCTGACTTGTGGAAAAGCGGCTGGACCTGATGGATATGGTTGTGAATTTTATAAGTCTTTTTTTCCTAAACTTGGTCCATTAATATTGAGGATGTTTAATGACTCAATTAAAAGCAAAAAGCTGCCCAATTCTTTATACCAGGCGAATATTAGTCTTTTATTAAAAAAGGGAAAGGATGAAACAGACCCGGCCTCGTATAGACCCATCGCCCTGCTTAACACTGATCAAAAAATTCTGTCCAAGATACTGGCCTCCAGGTTAGCTAAATATATAACAGAAGTTATCCATCCCGACCAAACTGGATTTATTACGGGTAGGTTTTCATTTTGTAATGTACGTTTGTTTTTTAATGTCATATCTGCAGCGCATAAATATGATTCTGATACTGCCATTGTCTCACTTGATGCCCAGAAGGCCTTTGATCAGATCGAATGGCCCTATATGCTTTATGCTTTGGATCAATTTGGATTTGGGAAAACTTTTATAGATTATATTAGGATGCTTTACCTACACCCATCGTCTTCTATATTGACTAAGGGGGATTGCCCCAGTCCATTTTTACTCCAGCGTGGTGTTAGGCAGGGTGATCCTCTATCCCCCCTACTCTTTAATTTAGCTTTGGAACCTCTAGCACTGGGAATTCGAAGACATCCCAACATTCATGGGGTTAAAGTGGGAGAGCTGGAAAGTCTTGTGAATTTATATGCAGATGATTTATTACTATGTGTTTCAAATCCAGTTGTTTCTGTTCCTTGCATCTTAGACTACATAGACTCATTTGGTAGGCTATCTGGATATACAATTAATTGGAATAAAAGTGAATTTATGCCACTTACTAAAAATTTGGACTGTAATTTCCTTGCCGCTTTGCCTTTTAAAATAGTTAAAGATCACTTTACTTACCTTGGCCTTCAAATTTCTAATAACTCCGAATTGTTGTTTAAATTGAACTTCCAGCCAGCACTTGTTAAGCTCAAAGCCAACATCGAAAAATGGAAATTACTTCCACTATCTATGGTAGGGAGAATAAATGCAATCAAAATGATCACACTACCAAGATTTCTGTATCTCTTTCAAAACCTCCCTATTTATTTACCCAATACATTTTTTAAGCAGCTTGATTCTATTATTTTACCCTTTTTAAACACTACTATTGGGCAGCAAATGCCAGGGCGCTTTCCTTTTGGCAATTGGGCTCGCCAGAAGGATTGGCTTCGGGTTCTACCCCATTGTGGGTCAGATTTGAAGCTGGATCAGTCCCAAAGTCTTCCCTACCAGTTTTATTGTTTTCCAAAGCAAATCATAGTAAATCAATAATTGAAAATAATTTTATAATTAATAATTCACTTAGGATTTTAAATCAGATTAGATCATTCGCGAAAGCACCAAACACTTCTATTCATACTCCAATCCTCCACAATCATCAATTTTTGCCTGCTCAGATGGATGGGACATTTTCTGCTTTGGAAAATTTAGGATTGAGATCCATTGAGGATCTATATATAAAAGGAAATTTTGTTTCATTTCAGCAATTTAAGGATAAGTTTAATGTTTCTTCTCTTCACTTTTTTCGATATCTACAACTCCGTCATTATGTTAGAGAAAATGTTTCAAAATTTGAACTTAAACCAAATGACCACCCACTATTTAAGTTTTTCTGTGTAGATCCCTTTTCCAGAAAATTGGTCTCAAGATTTATTTCAGTTTTATCTTTAACCCCTGACTCCACTCGATATAGAGAGGCCTGGGCCAGAGATATTGATAGTCGGATATCGGATGAAGTTTGGGAGGAAAGCCTCAAAAGGATTTCACGCTGTTCAACTAGCTCCCGATATAAACTAATTCAATTTAAGGTAATACATAGACTCCATTATTCAAAGGAAAAATTACATAAGATTTATGATTCTGTATCTCCACTTTGTGAGAGATGTAAAACTGAGGATAGTTCTCTGGCATACACATTTTTATTTTGCCCTATTATTTAGGAATATTGGTCAAACATATTTAATTGGCTCTCAAAAGCTCTTAAAAAAGAACTTAAATTCGACCCTGTTACTGTAATTTGTGGATATTTTACAGCAGTGGCCACGCTCCCATATTCCATTCAGCAAGTAGTAATGGCCGGTATGGTTGTGGCAAAAAAAATAATTCTTCTTTATTGGAAATTGCCCCATGCTCCTTCATTCAAACACTGGTTGTCCGAAATGCTCAACTTTGTGTCAATGGAGCTTTCATGTAGTCGCGGTCAGGGTGCACAAAACTCTACCAACCAAACCTGGAAACCTATATTGGATTATGTCAAAGGACAATAATATGGATTTTTGTTTTTTGTTTTGATTAACTATTTTTATTTGTTTAAATTGTATTTGAAATCAGTGTACTTGTTTTTCTTATAATTTATGGTATTATTGTTATTATTATTATTATTATTATTATTATTATTATTATTAATTTTATTTCTCTTCCTTTGCTATTTTGTATGTATCTGAATGCGGGATGGGGCTTGGGATTTGAAATACTGTTCTTATGCTTGTTGAAAAAATAAAATAAAATATATATATATAAAAAAAAAAAAAAAAGACCATTTATCTTTAGCCTTAATCTGCATTAGTAACAAAAGGGAATTGAGTAAAATGTACAGATGTATCCAGCATGGTAAAGGGAGGATAGATGATGTAGATTAAAGATTTTCACTAGATTATTATTTATAGCTGATCTAAGAGCTTTGTCCTGCTTTATGCACATAGTTAAACACTCCAGTAATAACACACATTTTAACATAACACACAAGCATTAGTCTTACATTACATTATTTTGTAAAAATCATATAACATATTTCAGCTAGCCATTAAACAGTAGCTTTTATAAATATATCTGAAGCATGTTCCATGTGTTTCAAACATGGATTTTATCTGGATTTAAACCAACAGGATTTATTGTCTGAAATAGAGGTTGTTTACTACAAGCTGATTGGAAGAAGCAATCAAAAGCATAATCAAGAAACAAGAGCCAAACCTGACAATCCGATGACATGAGAGTTTTATTGCACATTTAATTTGTGGTGTATTTGACAGTTTCATTAGTTTATTTTATTATCTCACCTTAGTTAACAAACCAAACATAAAACTTTGGCCACAGAAAATGAATAAATGCTAGTGAAGTAAATGCTAGTTTAATTGGGCGACTTTTGGCACTGATATAATATGACACTACTGGCCCACTGCCAGTATTGGCATACTGGAGAGCTGAAGGTGGCTTTTATATAAAACACATTTATGGCCAACAGGTCCTAAAACACATCTGATCCACGGTGGGCAGTCATATGTCCAGAGTTCACATCTGGTAAAGATTACCACATGGTCCACTTTTTGCTAATGCATGGTCCTAATCTGGTGCATATGTGGCCCACATCTTGTAACCAAGAGTCGTCAGTCCAAGTGCCATCAATCCATACTGGATGTTTGTAAACAACAATGCGGCAATGCTGGCCTTGTTACACTCGCTCCTGTACACCCAGACTGGAACTACTTGCACTGTACTTTTGTCCTTTCTACCTTCCTCAGGAAGCTACCTTAGTAGTTACCACAATTACTCCCAGGCCAACATGTACACAGCACTGTGTGAACTTCATGATACGCTCAAACAATTCCAAACACACCATCGGGCTGCTGCAATTATACACCAACCAGAATTTTACCAACATGTCAGCTGCCCAACCAGCGGAAACATGACACTGAGTCATCCTTATACCATGCTTAAGGACAGTTACAGGGCTCAATCTCCTCCACCTGTCGGATGTCCTAGATGAAGGGGACTGGGAGATGTTCCAAATCAGCTGATGACGTTAGTTTGTTTGTGGGCCCCATAGTAGGTTTCCAGAATTTCCGTCAAGTAGTTTCCCAACCAGAAGCCGTGACTGGAAAAATCTGTTCGCAACGCATTAAAAGCTTACACAGTTGTGTACAACGCAGAATCTTTTAAGTCTCAAAAGGCTTTTATGCTCCTCACTATACTGTACAGTTGTTTAAAAAAGAAAAAAAAAAAAAAAAACAATATAGAGACTGTGGCCCATAAATCATAAATCATAGCATAATATATTAGCACAAACCTTAAATACCAACTGTCAATCAGAACATATAAATGATTTTTTTTTTTCTATTATGTCCCGATACAGCGGCACGGTGGCTTGGTGGTTAGCACGTTCACCTCTCAGCGCTAGGGATTCCCGGTTCGAATCCCCATCTGGGTGGAGTTTCCATGTTCTCCCCGTGTCTGCGTGGGTTTCCTCCGGGTTCTCCGGTTTCCTCCCACAGTCCAAAAACATGGAACAAGTCAATTGAATTCTCAAAATTGCCCGCTATAGAGTGTGTCTGTGTGAGTGAGTGTGTGCCCAGCGATGGATTGGCGCCCTGTCCGGGGTCTATCTGCCCAGCGCCCGAGATGTTCTCCCCTGGATGGGCATGGGGAACCCCACCGCGACCCTAATAGAGGATAAGCGGGAGATAATGAATGAATGTCCCGATACATTAAACTGTACAATTCAAAAGAGCATATTTTTTTCGTATAAACATTTGAGTGTGGCAACAAAGGCATGATCAAGCACCATTCTTTGATGTATATGCACCATATCTTTTTATGTTATGCACAATTATATTTATGTATTGGCAGTAAGTCATAGGGATAAAAGCAGAAGTAAGCTGCTAAAGAAAGATACACACTGACCCAAACATTTTTGTGCTGTGTATTGATAGCAAATGAGCCGATTTTTTTTTTCTTTTTTACTTTGTCTTCTGCCTCCAGTACCTCACTCAACTCTGAAGTTGTCCAAACCCTTATAGGCATTATTTATATATTAGTCCATGTTCTGCTTCTAATATTTTTTGGACTAGCTGGATCTTTTGTTGGTAATCTTGCAACCTAAGATCCAAACGCTAGAGAATTTTCCAGACTTTATTAATTAGGTCACCTTTATTCAAAAACAGCTCCAAACAAATCTCTTCTGGGGGAACTAATAAAATAAGTAAAAAAAAACTGTAGTTAACTGGTTCCTCCTTAACTTGCTGACTTTCACATTTCACTTTAGATAAATGCTGCTAAATGACAATTGTAATATGGTTGCTTGTTGAAGAGAGCAATGCGAAAGCCATCATTAGTCTAGTGATATGGAAAATGTTCATCTGCCAGCATGAAATAGGTCCGGTGCCACTGCCATCCTGTAACCATCTGGCTGCATATGCATAGGTAAAGCCAACCTCACAGCTACTCCGTACTCCTTAGTCCATTAGTATATTCAGTCAACAGTTTGTTCACAAAATAAATGAGATGCTGGAAATAGTTGCTGATGAATACGTCAATGAAACGTCAAAGTGATGACAGAAAGTTTAAGTAATTTGTCTGTTTTCTTTAATGGGTTTTATACAAGTGCATACATTTTATGTTGTCCCCAGAAACAATGTCATGAATAAGAGTGTTCTTCAACAGGATTACTTACTTAGGGAATGACTTTTCTGCTTCTGTATATATTTTTTTCATGTAAAACTTTTTTTCCTGTTTTTAATTATTTTATTCTTACTTGTTATTCTTTTTATTCTTACTTAATTGGTAGACTAATTGATAGACTGGGGCACTTTTTGCTTGTAATCTATTAGGTTCTTGTTCATGAATTTGGTCTAATGCGAAAAAAGATAATTCTGAATTGTAAAAGCTCTCTATAATTAAATTTGAAATAATTCCTTGCCTAAACACAAGGAAACTTGGTAAAACCTGACAAAATCCTCAGCTCTTACATTACATATATAGTGGCTAACATTATCATTTACAATTTCATTTATCACTGGCCATGGCATATGCCACCATCTCAGGCAGTTCTGAAGTCACTGCGACAGACAGAACTTACAGCCAACCCAAAAAACTGTAAAACAGGACAGGTAAAAGTAGAATGTCTGGTTTTCCACTTGGGCCTTGGACACATGTATCTCTAATCAGCAATTGTGGAGGGGTGTCCAGTGGGAAGAAGTCATGGCAGTAACCTTTTCTAGGTGATGGCTCCGCACTGGTGAAAGGGGTACAGCACAGTTAGGAAAGAGTGCATGGCTATAAAGTAGTCGGTTCTCAGAAAAAGATAGAAAAATCACTCACCCTATGTTTAAAACATGACCCATTCCAATGGCCTTACTGTATAAGGGATGCCAACACAGATCATCTCTTGTTATCTAGCCCTTCAGTCATATATGTTTTAGTGGTCTACATGCTGGTGGCACAGATAATAGTAGCAATTCTTTCTCTATAGGAAGAGTTTTAGGAGTACCATAAACATGTTTATGTGTAATTGAATGTTTTGTGGCAGTGAACCATGGGGGGAAAAAAAACTGGAAGAGCTGCTGAGAAGACAAAGAGAATCAGAAGCACTGTGTTCTGTGCAGAAAAGCACTTTAAAGCTGAGAGCATGCTCTTTAAAGTGAAAAGCCTGCTTTATTTTGTATTACTGGCAATAAAGCTAATTTTACTAATTATCTCTCTCTATTTCTCTCTCTTAAAATCCTTGAATCTGGACTTCCGGTTTTCGCTCAACATGTGCTAGATGTTTTTTTTTTTCGAGCTCCGTGGGGAGAGCAGTATTTTTATTATTTGGATGCACTTTTGACACGCGCTGTTTGATAGAAAGGTTATATCAATAAATGGAACAAACTTTTGAATTGTTGGCTTGTGCTCACCATGCCTCCCAAGACCGCTAAAACGAGCAAACGGCCTCTCGTCTGGAGAGGGTACTCCCGGTCATGGTTTCGCATGATCGAAATGGTTTTGTTAAAGGTCGTCATCTTTTCTTTAAAGTTTGCACACTTCTAAACGTGGTTTATTCTGATCATTCTCTGTTCCTGAAGTCATTGTGTCATTAGATGCTGAAAAAGCATTCGATCAGGTTGAATGAGGATTACCTGTTTAAAGTTCTGCATCGATTTGGATTTGGGGCGAAATTCATATCATGGATTAAATTACTTGATACATGTCCTCGAGCTTAATAATTGTAATTCGGACTACTTTACTTTATCACGCGGTACTAGACAGGAATGCCCCCTCTCCCCGCTGCTGTTTGCTTTGGCTATTGAACTATTATCCATTGCACTAAAATCGCTTACATCATTTCGAGGTCTTTCTCAGGCTGATGTGGATTTAAAACTGTCATTGTATGCGGATGACCTACTTTTGTATGTGGCTGACCAGCTGGATCTCTTCCCCCTATCATTGCACTCCCTAAGACTTTTGGCACATTTTAAGATTATAAGGTGAATCTCCAAAAAAGTCAATGTTATACTGTTAATGCACTGGCTTTGCGTTTGAACCAAACAGATATTCCGTTTAATTTGACACCAGACGGCTTCAAATATTTAGGTGTTCATGTTTCCCGCACTTTGTCTCTATTGTTCAATGCAAATTACTCTGTGCTGATGGATAAATAAGAAACAGATTTACAGAGATTGAAATCTCTTCCCCTGTCGTTAATTGGTAGAATAAATGTTATCAAAATGAATGTCATGCCAAAATTCCGTTTTTGTTTCAAACCCTCCCATTGTACCTAACTAAAACCTTCTTTAAATCTCTGGATCAGCTCATTTCCACATTTTTGTGGGAGGGAAGGGTTCACACAGTGGGTAAATCACTATTGCAGAGATTCAAATTTGAGGGAGGTCTTGCTCTGCCTAATTTTAAATATTATTATTTTACAGCACACATCCAAAAGTTGTTGTGCTGGCTTCACTCCCCTGACCTGCAGTGGTGCAGATTAGAGACCAACTCTTTTACATCTTCATCTGCACTGGCACTGATGGCTTCTCCCCTCCCACTCAAACTTTCCAAATACATGAATTTAATGTTTTTAAATTGATATAAATCCCAGTGCTTTCAACTCTACGTGTCTGGGTACAATTTAGGAGGTGTTTTAGTTATACAGCACCCTCCATGTCATTGCCCATTATGGACAACCATTTGTTCCCATCAGCACGGATTGATTCTGGTTTTCGAATATGGCACAACAAGGGTATCAAATGTTTTCGAGACCTTTACAGAAACCAAGTTCTTTGTTCATTTACACAGTTCATCATCTGAGTTTAATCCACTTCACATTTATTCCGTTATTTTCAAATTAGAAACTGTCTTTCTTCCTTTTTTACTGATTACATTCAGCTTCCCAGTGCTCCCCCTTGGAACATCTTTTTGACCTTGAATCCCTTTAGAAAGTCCCTTGTATCCAGGATTTACTCCAGGCTTCAGGAGATGGATGTGCCAATCAACAGCAGTAAGATTAGCGTGGGAACGAAAACTAGCTACTACCTTTACTGATTAGTGGTGGGATAAAGCAATTATCCATCCCATGCGCTAGGTTACAACTAATACAGTAACAAAGTTTTACACAGAATCCATTGTTCCAAATAACAACTCTCCAAATTTTACCCTGACTCTGTCAGAGATGTTTGTGACCAGTGTGGAGCCTCGTCTTGCGGTTTAGGGCACATGTATTTTTTCTGTAATGCGCTTCAGAGGTTTCGCAGTGGGTATTTCGATGCTATGTCCGAGGTCCTGGGTACCACTATAGAGATGTCTCCGTGGGTTGCAATATTCGGTCTCCCCTTGAACAAATCCCTGTTTAGTAGCACTGATTTGGATATTTTGTCATTCACCTCCCTGGTGGCCAGGCGCTGCATACTGATCCTCTGGAAGTCTTCGGGTCCCCCTTCTATTTCAGTTTGGCTACGGGAAATGATGCGTTTTCTCAAATTAGAGAAGACTAAGTTTACTCTGAGAGGGAATACAGAAAAGTTTTACAAGAAGTGGAATCCCCTCATGGTGTACTTTGGTTCTCTAGAGACAATCCCAACCGGCTGATTTCCCCACTCCCCCCCCCCCTTTTTTATTTTTTATTTTATTATTATTATTATTATTTTTATATTATACATTTTTTTATTATTTATTTATTTTTTCCTTTTCTTTTCCCTTTTGTTATTTTATTTATTTAAAACTATAATTTTTTTATTTTAAACTATTAATTTATTATTATTATTATTATTATTATTATTATTATTATTATTATTATTATATTTTTATTTTATTTCATTTTACTATTATTATTATTATTATTTATTTTACCTATTTATTTATTTATAATCGTTTTTATTATTTATTTATTTTAATTTATTTATTTTAATTTATTTATTTATTATTATTTTTTCCCCAACTTTAATCTAGGTGGGTAGGGTAAAAAAAAAAAAAAAAAAAGAAGAAGAAGAAAAAAAAAAGAGGAAAATAAGGAGAGCGTATGAAATGTCTGTGTATGTAAAGACATTTTCTTTTTCCTCAATAAAAATTGTTGAGAGAAAAAAAAATAAAAATCCTTGAATCTCCTTAAAGGTCTCAAACTAGATTAATACAATCTCAAATAAACAACAGTATCAGATTTTTAAATAAAAACAATATTATTTAATACCATATTATAAAATATATATTTTGTCTTTTAATAAATGGCAGAAGTATTAAAAATTAGTTCTTAATGCTCCTAATTAAATAATTAACTGATTATGCACAAGTGTGACCACCTTTGTAAAAAAGGTATCTGTTAATGCAACACTATTTTTTTTATAAAACTGCGCAGTAATTTGGGAAATGCTACAAGGTCATTTACAATCACTTTGAAATTCATCATCTAAAATTCCTGCTGAATTACTTTAACTTTCCAAGTTAGAAAAAATCTGAATTTTTACCTTTCCAAGTTAAAAACAAAAGATTAAAATGTAAAAGACTGGTACATCTATACAAAATAATACTATACCAATTAATTTCCGGGTACCTCATACGTCCATTTAAATTCTACTCGAGGGTTACACACTATGAATCGTTCTGAATTGCGATCTCTATCCCCATGCGAACGACCTCTGCTCTCCCCCGTCCCTCTCTCTTTCTATTCCCAAACCCGGCGTGTGACCACACGCCCGTGCCTCAGTTACGTCTCATTATAACATCCAGTATTTAATGTAACATCAATGTCATGTAATGTCAGCAGTGGTTAGTACATTCAGTTGTAATAAATGATGGTTTTGACAAAAAAATTTTGAATGAATGAACCTGAGCATCGGCAGAAAAGCGAGAATCTGTTTTACGAGTCCGTCGCAGATGAGACAGTTTTAACAAGGTTTTGCTTTGAAATACCGTAACTTTGCGACAGTTTGTGCCTTCAGAAAAATTCTGACAGTTTATGAAAGCTGAGAAGCTGCTTGTTACAGCCAACATACAGCTATTACGGTAACTTTACTCCCCATACTGGCGAAAAAAAATCTGTCTCCCTCAAACACACACAGCTTAGAAACATAAACAGCTGATTGTGACTTCGTCGTTCAGTCCCGCTGCTGGAGGAGAGGCTGCAGAGAAAGCTGCTCATTTCATTCGGGGCTACTGACAAAACATCCGGGACTATAGCCCCGAAAGCCCAGGTCTAACAATGCCCCTGTCTGGTCTACATAAGTGTTTAAAAACTGTAGGAGAACCACTGTGTGATGCTAGCTTAGCATCTTAGCACTCCATTTTAACCTGCTCAGACTTGAATCCAAAAAGAGTCTCTTGGCAATCGACACCAACAGGACTGCAGGAAAGATACCAATCAAACATAGTAATAATATAAAACACTAATCATACTTGTATGGTGTGAAAAGGAGCCTGGCTTGGCATGATGCCTTGCCGATCATATCTGTTCTGCTCACCTGTATTCATTTTATAAACTACCTGCCTTTGGTTTTTTTAATTAGCCAATTAACTATTTTCCTTGTTTGAATTTATTTTTCTAGGCTAACTAACTGTGCTCATTTGTTAATTTTAGTTACTTTAGTCACTCTGTGTTCTGTGGATGCTCTTTGCCCACGTTTATGAATAAAGTACTTTACCATTATCACTACTTGAGTTAATTTGAGTGTTACTGCACCGCCTGGCTTTCCTTAGCGTGCAGCACAGCCTTCAGTAACTCTGAGCTACTCCTCATGGGTTCTAAATCTTCACTTTTCAAATCTATTATTTGTTCCCTCAAATGCTGATCTTCAAAGGGGGTTAAAAGCCACTTCTTTTTGACATAAAACCATTGTTTCAAGCTGCCTTTGAAAAATGTTTGAAAGCTATATCCAGACTTAACATAACACTTCTCTGCAGTCTTAATTAACGTTTTTTTTTTTTTTTTTACATCACACCTTATATGCTTAATTATCAATAAACTTCTTTAGAACTCTAGAGTTTGAAACAATGCATCATTGGTAAACTTGATATGATTTGAGCTAAGCATTGGTGCACAGTCATGAAACAACTGTGTAAACAGCTGTATGCAATGGGCAATATTATGACAAAAATAAAAAGAAGAAGTTACATTGAAATGTCAAGTTAAATTGTTCTTATACGTTTGTCTTAAACATGATGTGTTCAAACAAATAATGTCTTATTTTAACCTGGACTCCTATTAAATGAATATTATATAGTCAGAACTGTGCCATTTTTTTACATCACAGAGTGGCAAGAAACTGCACTTGTCATTAGTTATCAACTGTTATGGTCTGGCTAATGCAATTACAGGGGTTTCAAAAAGAATGCAGAGATTATACAGTCTAGTGAGTTTTAATGGATCTCAAGTTAAAGCAATGAAGTGGGGTTAGGGTCAGAAGGTGTGAGTGGGCTCTATCTAATTAAACTGGACTGGACTTCAATCAAATGATTAGTACACAGAAAGAAGTGTGAGATATAATTACATTACAGATTGGCAAGAAACTCCAATTGGCATTAATGATCAACAGCTTTCATCTGGTTTTTGCAATTACAAGGGTTTGAGAAAGAATGTAGGGATTTTGCTGCCTAGTGAGTTTTAATGGCCTTTAAGTTAAATCAATGAAGTGGGGTTAGGGTCAGAGAGTGTGAGTAGGCTCCATCTGATATAAAAACAAAAGGATTACACATAACTGAGGCATGCTTGAAATAGCAGCCTGGTTGTTTGTCTATGAAAACAAATTAAGGCCCCAAAACTGGTGGAAGTATGAGTCAGGTGGACTCCCTAAAGGCCCCAATCATTCATTTCAGTTAATAATTAGTAAATGTGCATTATTCCCTGTGTAAACTTAATTGTATTTAGTTTAAGTCAGAAAATTCATTTCAGTGTAGGGGGGGGGGGGGGGGGGGGGGGGGGGGGGGGGGGGGGGGGGGGGGGGGGGGGGGGGGGGGGGGGGGGGGGGGGGGGGGGGGGGGGGGGGGGGGGGGGGGTTTTCCCTGCCATTTTTTTTTTTTTTTTTTTTTTTTGGTAGATTATTTGTTTATAGCAAGTAACATTGTTCAAAAATGGCATGCCATTACTTGTCAACTTGCATGTTCACTCTAAATCACCACTGTAATTCTGCATTCAGCATCTCCAACCTCTTCTGAAATGTCCCACAGAACCTTAAGCACATTTGCCTTTAAATCCAAGGTGGGCTACATTATAGTTTACTTGGTGGTCCATCTGAAGATAACGAGCTGGACATAAAAGCAACCCCATACCATCTTGCCACTGATGTAGAAAAGCTGGGTGATACCATCCTGCTCCAAGCACCAGGGTCTGTCTGTTGCCAGCTTGTTACACATGAAAGTACATATTGCTTGGTTACAAATAGGGTGTTTTACATGTTTTAGCTCTCTCATCTCTTATAGCTGCTTCATCTTGCTAGGTGTTCTATCCAGCATTTTGGTGCAAAGCATTGTCACTTCATTTCTGACAGCAATTTAGCAAAAAAAAATGACAGAAATATTTCTCATTTTAGTAGTTTATTTAACCCTGCTCTTCTAGAAAAGCACTGGAATAATTTGCTCAGATAGAGGGGCAAGTGGGATATGGCAGAACAAGCATGGACTACACACACATGCACCGTTTAAATATTATACCACACAAAATCAGCCACCACATAAAACACAACAGTAAAAATATTCATGGCATCTAACAGCAAAACATGATAAAACACAATGCATTGTGGAATATGCAAATTACATATATTTGATGAATGCTACTAATTACATAGGTAAATACAACTTGATGAAAGAGAGGATAAATTGTGGAATTTGTGTGTGTGTGTGCCTAATGGGGGGGTGGAGTTAGTCATTGTAAAAATTCAACAGCCTTCAGGAAATACCAGTGGAAAATACATAGAAGATAAGGAAGAAAAGGATGAGGCTTTTCAAAAAGAGACTCAAATCTACCCCGGGATAGCCTAGTTGGTAGGAGTGGCGGTACATGCATCTTAAACCATGGTGGTACATTATTACACCAACCAATATGTAATGCAACCAACAACAGTCTTATCTGATCTAAACATGTGTCAATCATATCCCATTTTAAATCGTGGTCAGAAATGCAGAGATGTATATCTCTTGCAAATACACAAAGTTTTTTTTATTTTTACTTTGTATAATATATATTGCTTTCTGTCCCTAATAATAAGAAATGATTCAATTTCACATGTCTGAGAGTAGCAAAGTTTTGTGAACCATTAGGATTTGCAGATAATCTCTCTCTCTTTCCGGTGCATACTGGGGTGCACTGAAGTGTGCGTGTGGAATCTGCACATAGAGCATATGTTTGAGAGCGGTTGTGAATTTATTGTTTCTTACTGTTTTTGTTTTTCTTTCTTTACTGGTTTTGCAGTGAATTTTTTTTTTTTTTTTTGGTAAACAAAAACAACACTAGAAAAAAGGCAAAAGTTTTTGGATTTAAACCTGGATACCCAGCGCTAAGAGGTGGACGTTCTAAGCACTACGCCACTGTGTCATTCAAAAATAAATCTTTTTATTATGTTTTAGGCAAATTCAATGAGTCAAATTTGATATTTGATATACAAGTTTATGCAGTCTCCACCTAAACGCGTTGTTTAGATAGAATGGACCAGCGCCCTCCAGGTTTGCCCCGCAAAGAATGAGATTAACATCTTTAATCTTATCCCTATTGTATTATATTATGTCCGCCTGTAGAGTAAGTCGATCAGTAAATGAAGTTCACACAGTTTAACAGTTTAAGCCCATCTGTGTAAAAAAAAAAACAAAGAAATAAAAAACAAAACAAGCGAATTTAATAAATTATTCGCCTCCACAAAACAATTTATGATGCATTTACATTTACATTTAGTCATTTAGCAGACGCTTTTATCCAAAGCGACTTACAAATGAGAACACCACAAGTCAGAAGCTATGAAGAAAACCAACTATACTGTAAATTCATCAAAGCTGAATGTTATTCGATGCCGCGGCACACCCCGCCCTTTTTATTTTTATTTTTTTTTTTACAACAGGTATTTGTTAAAGAGATGTGTCTTCAGTAATTTTTTAAATTCTGCCTTACGGACAGATTTGGGAAGAGCATTCCACCATTTTGTGCGAGTGCGACTTACCTACTCGGTGAGGTGGAATCGTCAGGCGGCAATCATCGCTGTAGCGAAGAGAACGGGTTGGAGTGTATTTAGGAAAGATGGGGTGAAGGTAGGAGGGGGAAGATCCGGAAATGGTTCTGTATGCTAGAGTCAGTGACTTGAACTGAATGCGAGCAGCTACAGGAAGCCAACGGAGGGAAGTGAGTAAAGGAGTGACATGAGTTCGCTTGGGCTGGTTAAACACAAGTCAGGCTGCAGAGTTTTGAATTAGTTGAAGAGGTCGGTGGAAGCTGGGATACCGGCAAGTAGCGCATTACAATAATCGAGCCGGGATAGAACTAGGGCTTGAACAAGCAGTTGGGTAGCATGTTCAGTCAAAAAGGGTCTGATCTTCCTTATGTTGTAAAGGAGGAATCTACAGGAACGGGCAGTTTTGATAACATGATCAGAGAGTTTAAGGTGGGAGTCTATTGTGAAGCGAAGGTTCCAGACCGAATCTGTAGGGGAGATTGTGGAGCCAACAATTTGGAAGGTCAGGTCATGATGGATTGAGGGTTTAGCTGGGATAATGAGAAGCTCTGTTTTTCCTAAGTTTAATTTGAGATGACGGGCCTTCATCCAAACATATGTCGGTGAGGCAGGCAGATACCCGATTTGAGATGGTGGTGTCATCAGGGGCAAAAGACAGATGAAGCTCAGTGTCATCAGCATAGCAGTGGTAAGAGAAACCATGCGCCTGGATGACCGTGCTCAGTGATGTCATGTATAGTGAGAAGAGGAGAGGACCAAGTACAGAGCCCTGAGGCACACCAGTGCGTACTTGGTGAGAGTTAGAGAGCTCCCCATTCCATGACACCTTAAAGGTCCTTCCTGTGAGGTAGGATTCGAAACCATTCAAGTGTCGTATCAGAAAAGCCTAATTCAGCTAGAGTTGACAGTAGAATCTGATGATTTACTGTATCAAAAGCTGCGGAAAGGTCTAACAAAATGAGGACCGAGGATTGAGATTTGGCTTTGGCAGTTTTAAGTGAGTTAATCACAGAGAGCAATGCTGTCTCCGTGGAGTGACCACATCTAAACCCGGACTGATTGGGATCAAGGAGATTGTTCTGATTAAGAAATGTGGAGACCTGTGTGGATACCACCCGTTCAAGTGTTTTAGACAGGAAAGGTAAGAGAGAAACAGGTCTGTAGCTCTCGACCAAATTTGGGTTGAGCGTAGGTTTTTTGAGTAGGGGTTTGACTATGGCTTGTTTGAAGCAATTTGGAAAAGTCCCAGACGTGAGGGACGAGTTTACGATGTGTGTCAGAGCTGGTATGATGGAGGAGGCAATGGATTTAAGAAGGTGGGATGGGATGGAATCAAGAGGGAAAGTGGTTGGGTTACTGGCAAGGAGAATTTTGCAGACGTCAGATTCTGTGACAGGGAAGAAGGAGGAGATGGTTGGATGGCTGGATGTGTGAGATGCATTGTTGTGAGGATGGTGAGTAAGAAAGAGTTTGCTGATGCCCTCAATCTTTTCTGTAAAAAAAAGTTGCAAAGACATCAGCTGACAGAGAAGTGTTAGGAGGGGGAGAGGGAGGAGTAAGTAGTGAGTTAAAGGTACTGAATAAGGTGCGGGCATCTGAGATGCATGTTACCTTGGACTGGAAGAACAAGGTTTTATCAGCGGTTACATCCTTCGAGAAGGTGGCAAGTGAGGACTGGTAGGTTTCTAAATCTGAAGACAGACCGGATGATGCCTTTGTCTAAATATAAATGTTAAATAAATAACAAAATGCTTAATTTACTGATCGACTTTACAGACAGACATAATATAATACAATAGGGATAAGATTAAAGATGTTAATCTCATTCTTTGCAGGGCAAACCTGGAGGGCGCTGGTCCATTCCATCTAAGCAACGCGTTTAGGTGGAGACTGCACAAACTTTTATATCAAATATCAAATTTGACTCATTGAATTTGCCTAAAACATAATAAAATGATTTATTTTTGAATGACAAAGTGGCGTAGTGCTTAGAACGTCCACCTTTTAGCGCTGGGTATCCAGGGGTTAACAGGGTAGAAGTGTTAGCATGAATTTTGTCCTGTTTAACTCATAAAACACATTTTTCCATTTGAAGGGAAATATTATATTTAGGCAAAATAATATTTATTCATATGTGAAAATTTGTACATTTACCTTACATTTTACATAATATTAATGTTCTTACCAAAGATGTGACTGAAAAATTGCAGTAAATGTATGATTTCTGTCATGTCAAAAATTACTTTTTAGGTGTCTTCTTGTTAGGGCTCCTGGGATATATTTGTGCGGGGATAACTCACCAATGGAAAATGTGATTTTATAAAATTGTTACAAGCCTTGTAATATTCTTAAAATTACCACCTTTTTTTTTTAAGAATAAACCAATTGAAAGTAAGTAATTTCCCAGAAGACCGGTATCCAGAAATTTTTATGTGATGAGAGAAGGAATGTCTTTCATGTTGTATGCTAGCACGACAAGATAAAATGTCATGATTATGTAATGGTGGAGACTGGAACGCTACTACAAATTTTACTTTAGAAAGAAATGGAGAAGCATCACATCCCCCTTCTTTTCAGGTTCTCAAAAGTCTGACTAATACCCAGAGTGTCTATGATCCATGAAAAGAAATCAACCAAACTGTATGACAGTACACATGGATAAAGACTTCATGATCACTGCAGCTCGATTTCAAATGTCTGTATCAATTTAAGTAGCATTTCAGACCATCACCTCACATCACTTCACCTGCTGGTCTGCATCAATAAAAAATCCAAAGTTCTGTGGCACTTTAGCATGAAGCTTTTTCAGGACACAATAGGTTCAGACCTGCACCTAAGACCCATGGTGTTTAACTGGTCTTTTAAAAATGTATAACTTCCAGTCAGCTGCACAAAAGTGTACCCAAAAAAGAGGACCAAATTCTTTCAAAGAACTATGGGTCTTAATTTTATGTATGAATTATAAAATTTGATAAAAATGCTGATTTAAAAGACTGTAACAAATTTTTAATTCACTTACATCAGACACACTGTACCTGGACAATGTATTATGTACAGTGTGGTTCTTGTATGAACTGTGTAAAATGAACTCCTATGATCAAATTTTTTAATCTTGGTATCGGAAAAAAAGCTTTTGATAGAATTGATCACATGTATCTTTTTAAGACTGTGTGAGATTTTGTATTTTTCGTGGACAGATTTAAGATTGGATTAAGCTTTTAGATTCAGGAGCCACTTTATTAAAGGTTGTAAGAAACTCAGCCAACGCATTGAGTTACAAAGGTGCATACACCCCAGGGATGTCCTTTTTCTGGTTAGTTAAATAATCTGGCTATACAACCCTCATTGTACCAACTGAGGGCTGAGATGCAGGGGCTCAGCACCTGGAGCTCTCAAGAATAAAACCTTAATCTTGCCTCCCAAAACATCTTACATATACTGTAATTTTTTAACTTGTCTAATTCTCATTAATAAATCAATTATTCTCCATCACTTCCAGCTCCCTATCCTGCTTTTTGTTCAGAGCCTCAGTCTCTTAGCTGTACAACATTGCAGACCTCACTATGGTCTTGTTTCCTTAGCCTTTGCCAGTTCTTCTATCCTCAATCTACTCTCTTAAATTCTAGAGATTCCAGTTATTTTTTGCAACATCTTCCTCCTTCAACTTTATGCACTTCCTCATCTCATTACAACACCAAGTATTTTACTCTTCTTCCCTTCTCTGCCCAGATCACTTTATCAGTTATCACTTTTACAACAATCAGTGTCTGTTCTACCTTTTTTTTCTGAGTTTTAGACAGTGTTATTCCCTTAATCTCCACTATGTGTTCCTTTGGTCCACTCTTACTTTCCTCCTCTCCACCAAAGGCATCCTACAAACTACCATTTAATGCTGTCACACTCCACTGCCACCACCTAACAGTCTCAAATTTTTTCTCTCCTACCTAGAATATGATCCTCCGGTGTTCTCCTTCTTCCAAAATATGTTAACTGCAGCTATTTCCTTCATATTTGCAAAAACTTTTGTTGTTCCTATTCCTAACACCAGATCAATCAAACATTTTTCCCGGATTCTCGGTTCGAATCCCAATCTGGGTGGAGTTTCCATGTTCTCCCCGTGTCCGCGTGGGTTTCCTCCAGGGTCTCTGGTTTCCTCCCATAGTCCAAAAACACGGATCAAGTCAATTGAATTCCCCAAATTGCCCCGTATAGCGTGTGTCTGTGTGAATGAGTGTGTGCCCAAAGATAGATTGGCGCCCTGTCCTGGGTCTATCTGCCCAACACTCAAGACGTTCTCCCCCGGATGGGCATGGGGAACCCCCCCGTGACCCTAATAGAGAATAAAGC
>JAFMOD010000853.1:168645-226750 GCA_019802435.1 Corydoras maculifer | reverse complement strand
GGGTTTCCTCCAGGGTCTCTGGTTTCCTCCCATAGTCCAAAAACACGGATCAAGTCAATTGAATTCCCCAAATTGCCCCGTATAGCGTGTGTCTGTGTGAATGAGTGTGTGCCCAAAGATAGATTGGCGCCCTGTCCTGGGTCTATCTGCCCAACACTCAAGACGTTCTCCCCCGGATGGGCATGGGGAACCCCCCCGTGACCCTAATAGAGAATAAAGCGGAAGAAAATGGATGAATGCAAGTGACCGAGCTAAAACACAAACATGCATTTTATCTGCTTTGTTTGTATAACAAAAAATTAAACCTCATTAAATATACAACAGAATTATTAAATGACTGCTCATAATATTAATTAAATAAAAGCCCATTAAAAATATTATTGAATAATGTTTTATGGTAAATTAATTATGAATTTAATGGTTCACTATAATGAACAACTAAAATATATAGTTAAGCATTCTTGCTGTATGCCATTTATTATTTTTATTTTAATTGTATCTTTACAGCACCTGTCAGGGTTGGGAGTGCTAGGCCCCCCCGTTCTCGTTTTCGGTTTTTGGCCGTTCGGGGTTCCCGTAGGTAGGGCCCATCCCCTAGAGCTAGGGTCCCACCACATGTCGTCTGCTGACTACACTTAAGTGCGCATGCGCCCTGGGTCAGCAGGCCAGCATTGAATATTTATATGCTTACATTGAGTCACGTGCCCTTGTCTCAGTTTGTTTTTTTTTCTTTTTATTTAATAAATGTTCCTCTGCTGCTTACCTGGTCATCTGGCTCGCTCCTTCCCACTACATCGCACTGCGCAGTGCCGCCTCTGGACGGACTGCGCCCCCTCAATGTGACAGAATGCTGGCCTCCCAACCTCGCGGAGTCCAGGAGTCCTTGTCTGGGTAAGCGCCAGTTTTTTCTCTATTATCCCCCGCTGCCGCGCATCCCGTTTCTCGGTCCACCCCGGCAGTCAGCGAGCCGTTATGCCCGGTTAATGTGCTGCTCCGCACGTTGAGCAACCCGCCTCACAGCCTCCGGACCAGTGATCCGCCCTGCGAGCCGCGCCGCACAGTTAGTGAGCACCAGGGAGTTAACAGGCAGCTTTACAGCTTGCGGATTGGGACTCTGTCCTGCGAGCCACCGCACGTTAATCGCGATCCGCCGCGAGTAGTCAGCGTGCCGCTGCGTGAGCCGCCTTGCTCAGCCGGCCATCCGCTCCGCGAGTGGTTCTACGTCGCGGGTAATCCTCCCAGTAAGCCACCGCGCGTCGTCAGCGATCTGCCGTTCGCCACGAGCGTTCCGCCGCTCGCCGTCAGCAATCTTCCGATCACCATCAGCGATCCGCCGCTCACCGCCTGCGTTCCGCCGCTAGCCGTCAGAGTGCCGGTCCGCGAGCCACCTCACTCCACCAGTAATCCGTCCCGTAAGCAGCCGCACGTCATCAGCTATCCGCTGCTCGTCTCAAGGGTTTCGCCGCTCGTCCTCAGCAATCTGCCGCGTACCTCCCATAAGCAGCCGCTCATCGTCAGTGATCCGCTGCTCCTCTCAAGCGTTCCGCCGCGCGCCGTCAGCGTTCCGCCTTGCAAGCCGTCCCGCGCCGTCAGCGATCCGCTGCTCGTAGTCAGCGTTCTGCCGCTCGTAGTCAGCGTTCCGCCGCTTGTAGTCATCTGCTGCGACATCTGCATGCCCTGCAGGGTTCGGGGCATCAATTCGCAAGTCGCGCTCCCAAAGGGTCACGGCGTCCCCGCATCCTCAAGGGGTCACGTCGCCCTGACGCTTTCAAAGGGTCACGGCGTCCCCGTATCCTCAAAGGGTCACGTTGCCCTTGCACTCTCAAAGGGTCACGTTACCTCCGCGCTCTCAAAGGGTCACGCCATCCTCGCTCCCTTAAGGGGTCACGGCGC
The DNA here is from genome assembly GCA_019802435.1 of Corydoras maculifer. NCBI lineage: Eukaryota > Metazoa > Chordata > Actinopteri > Siluriformes > Callichthyidae > Corydoras > Corydoras maculifer. Next base: position 224,857 of record JAFMOD010000853.1, on the reverse strand, counting down.
CGCCGCGCTCTCAAAGGGTCTTGTCGCCCCCACATCCTCAAGGGGTCACGTCACCTCCGCACTCTCAAAAAGTCACGTTGCCACTGCGCTCTCAAGAGGTCACATCGCCTCCGCGAGTTGGATGAGCCTCGCCGGTTCATCGCCCTCGTGCCCTCAAAGTGGTCTCGCCAACTTTGCGCCCTCGACAGGTCTCGCCGCTATCGCGTCCTCCCCGGGTGGCTATGTCAGTGCTAGGCCACTGCGCATGCGCCCTGAGTCAGCAGGCAAGCATTGAATATTTATATGTTACGTTACTTTGGGGTTTAAGTGTGCTTTGTTTGTGTTTGGCATCGCACGCCCTCATCTCAGTTCGGGTTTTTTTCTTTTCATTTAATAAATGTTCCTCTACTGCTTACCTGGTCGCCTGGCTCGCTCCTTCCCACTACATCGCACAGCGCAGTGCCGCCTTTGGACGGACTGCGCCCCCCCATTATGACAGCACCATTGCGGCAACAAAATGACCATTATCAATTAGGTAAGAAATGCCAACTCCAACAAGCTTTCTTTTATAATGCCGCTAGTGTAGGGAATTTATTCAACTAGGGGTAGAGCTTAAGGAAGGCAATTTTTTTCTTACAATGCTCTAGTTGTTACTTTTTTGGGCTTAAAGAATCTGAATCGGTTGAGGAAGCCAAAGAAAAACACACACCATGGGTGGGAACAAGGCTGAAAGATGGATAGATTAGGCTAACGTGATCAAGTGCACTTATTGTAATGTTTATAGCAGAGAGGTGGAAATTATACTGGGTGTGTCTGTATGTATAAAAGAACTTATGGGCAGAGCTGACAGACTGAAAGAAAGACACACATGGTACTTCAGAGAGATGGGAGCAGATTAAAAGCATATGGTCAACCTAAATGTACATAACAGTGGAAAATAATCTGGGTGAAAAAAAAAAAAAACACAATTAACTTGAATCTTAACTGTATACAATTAATATACAAACAAATACAAAGAATATCAAATGTACTAAATAAATTTTAACTAATAATTTGTGTTATTCTATATTTTATGAACTAAAAAAGAAAAAAAAAAGAACACTACAGTTGGAGAACCGTGTTTTAGGCTAAAGCAGTCCCTTTTGGTAGGGTTTTATAGGGTACACTTTCCATTTGACAGACAGTTTACCCACTGACACTATAACAGTTACCTCAATGGATGTTGAAAGGCATGGTAAAGTTTTAATGGTGGAAAAAAAGGAAAAGTTAGTGGGTTGTTTTTTTTTTAATGACCAAAAAAAAATTAGCTTTTACAAACATTCATTTTGTATGGGGTGGCACAGTGGCGTTGGACATAGCACATATGCAATTTCAGCACTGGGGATACAGATTCAAATCACAATCTGGACGGAGTTTTCATGTTCTCCCCGTGTACGCATCTGCTTTCTCCACAGTCCAAAAACATGGATTAAAGGTAAATTAAATGCTCAAAGTTTCGCTTGTACAGTTTGTGTGTGTTAGTGAGTGTGCCCAGCGATAGATTGGTACTCTGTCCTGGGTCTATCGGCTCAGCCCCTGAAACGGGAAGTGCCCTGCAACCATAGTAGAGGATTAAGTGGAATATAATGAATGAATAAATAATCATGCATGAAAAACATCACTTCCAGTACTCAAACAGTAAACATCGGTGCTCCTTATGTGTCCTCTCTCCACTGCTCTTATCCCTGTATACAAATGACTGCACTTCCAAAGACCCAGCTGTTAAGCTCCTAAAGTTTGTAGATGACACTACAATAATTGGACTTATCCATGACGGTTAGGAAGTTGAGCAGCTGGTGCAGTCAGAAAAACCTGCAGCTAAACACACTCAAGACTATGGAGAGGACTACAATCTGAAATGACCTGAAGTGGGATTTGAACATCAACTCCATGTTCAAGAATGCTCAGCAGAGGTTTTTTTTGTGGTTAGCTGTTAAAACAGTTTTACACTGCAGTGATTAAATCTGCCTTGTGCTCCTCAATTACAATCTACAATACAAGACAGTAACAGACTGGAGAGACTAATAAGAACAGCTGAAAAAAATAATAGGTCCATTACAAATTAAGGTCAAGAAAAAGGCCAGAGAAAATAATTACAGACTCTTCTCAGCCTGGTCACAAAATCTTTAAACTCCTTTCTCCTGCAAGATGGTATTGAGCTCGGAACAGAAATACCATCAGGCACAAACCAGTGCAATTAAAAAAAACTCAATACCACACCAAGCCTAAATGCACTTTTTGTATACATTTGTATTGGTGTATATTGTATATTGGTTAGTGTACAGTATTTAAAGTATATATAATTGTATCATTTTATTTCCTGATCATTTTTTAAGTATTGATTATGTGGCATGTTTACTTTTTATGCAAATACGACCAGAACAGGGACGGCATGGTGGCTTTATGGTTTCCATCTGGGTTCTCTGGTTTCCTCCCAGAGTCCAAAAACATGGAACAGGGTCAATTCATTTCTCCCAAACCCCCCCCCCCCCCCGGTGATCCAAATAGAGGATAAAGCGGAAGATAATGGATGGATGGATATTACCAGAACACAAACTTTGCAGCAAATGAATGAGAAGTTCAATTTATGCCACTAAACATGACAAAAATGGTCCCGTCAACATTTATTCTATGTGGCTGTTTCTTATGTTTATTTCCAGTATGGTGCACACACTTTTTAAGGAAGAACATCAATACACGTCATACTAAGAGCAGGGTGCCTCCAGCATGCCAAATGTACTGCATATATGACAGCGTTTCATATGATATCCAAAAAAACAATTGTTTATTACATTTAAGCATTGCAATATGTTTGTGACTGAAGTAAGGTATATGCTTAAGAAGCTGCTTTTGACACAAAACGATTTTTTTGCTATGTTTGGTAACAGCTAAGTGAAGTCAAACAAATCTGTAGTACTTTAGGGCAAGCTGTACTGACTGTGTGCAACTGAGATCCGACTCAGTCCTGACTTAAATAAAGATCTTCTGACCTGTGAAATTAAATCATATTTAAGATATGATGACAGGACCAATAAAAAAAAAATACTTCATAGACATAACCATGAAGTTACTTCACGAAACAAGAAAGACTGGGTGTACTAGAAACCAACATTATTTTTAAATAGCAACATCAGGAACAAAGAAACTGAGTCTATGACATGGAAACTTCCGTTTAAACACAGGTTCTTAAAATGCAAAAGGCCCAGTGTCTATAAAAAGTCTGCTTATGAGTTTAAATGTAGACTTACGATTTCATCTGGTATAACGATAATCATCATCCACATCATATATGCAGGTAAACATAAAAAAGAGAAAGACAAACATAAGTTACAGTGAAATAAAATAAGAACTCTAAATCAGAAATAGAATATAAAAATATACATAGAAAATACAATAAAATAAATTCCTTGATTACAGTTATTTAATAGCAATTCAAGTGCATATAAACGCAACTGCTAAACACAGGTTCAACTAATTGATAATGTCATCTATTTTAAGCGTATGGCACAAGGGGCATACTTGAGTATAAATGAATACAGTTATGCATTTCTCCTTACACTGGTTATAAATTTAACACAAACTAAAAGTTGCAAATAACAAGGTATACTCAATGGTTAGGTTAAAAATTTACTGTAGCCAGAAATTCAAGCTACTAGAATTTATTATTTAGTGTTTTTTCACTTGTTTTTCTTTTATTTTAAAACAAATTGATTTACTTTTCTCTTTGCTGCTGCCCTTTAAAAGTAATCAGATTGAATTTGACAAATTTGTTAGTCACCATCAATTTTCTAATTATCCGGACTGTCACACAGAAGGTATTGTTAAGATGAGTGAAGTTTTTCATTATTGTAGTGACACTGGTGTGATGGAGGTTTTGTTGATGTGTTGGTGACCCTGTTTGCATATAGGATGCATTAGGCTGTAATGCTCTGCTTTCTGGTCTCCCACGTTGCAATCAGGCCTTTTCAAAATTTCAAAAACTTCAAAACTGTTCTCAGCTCTGTCCGTAAGGCTGAGTCATTTAGCATCTTCAAAAAGCAACTAACCTCTCTTCCATAATCTCTTCCATAAACACCTGATTAAAAAAAGTCTGCTAAATGACTAAATGTAATGTAAATGTAGGCAGCAAGTGAACATTTTACCCTCAAAGTAGTAAAATAGTTGTGACTGGAATAGAGCATCTCTAAAACTGTAGCTATTCCAGTTTTGAGTGGGAATCTGAATTTGTGGTCCAAGAAAAGAATAGTGGTAAACTATTGCCAGGGTTATGGGTGTTCATGATTCGTAGATGCATGTGGGCAGCAAAGGCTGGCCAATTTTGGTTTGATCTCTCTCTCTATCGCTCTCTAAAAAGGTATGGGTGAATGTTGCAACCTTTAATATTGTATCGATTCAAATTTATGATAATGAGCACAACAGGTATTGTCACCCTTCAATAACCAGTTAATCAGTTTACTACACATTCCTTTATTTTCTAATCCACTTAGCCGGTTCAGAGTCATGAGGGGTGCTTGAGTCTATCCCAACGCTTACAGGAACAAAGGTGGTAAGAGTCCTGGATAGGTCACAGGGAATACTGACCAATACGTTTACATACCTGCAATACATGTATTTGGAACAATAGGCTGATTTCTTCAGGTATTACAATGCTTTTAGGATTGTGGGAGGAAACTGCTGTTCCTTCAAGAAAACCATTTAGATATGCAGGCAAATTCACGGAGAAAGGACATCTTGCATTGTTTGTATATACAAAAAAGATCCAGGTTAGGCACATTCAGAAATAAAGCTAGTATAATCTTTTTCAAAACACACTAAACCAGTGGTTTTTAAACTGTGGTACAAATACCACTGGTGGTACGCAAAGTAGCACAATGTGGTACACCAGATAATGATAACCAAGACATTATATTTTACATTATGTTCTCTAACTTGGCCACTAAATGTCAGCATTTGATTGTTAGAAAAAAGTCGTCCCGTTTATTAGCAATTTCGCTTTCAATAAATGCATTTATGAATCTAAATTTATTATTATTATAGTGTGCATGAAAGCATTTTATAAAAGCAATAAATCACTCATTTCATTATGTTCCACTTTCATTATGTTCCACTTTATCCCCCACTAGGGTCTCAAGCGGGAAACATGGAAACTTCACCCAGATCAAGATTCAAACCTGGATCCCCAGCACTGAGAGGCAAACATGCTCACCAATAAATTTTATATCCAGAAAAGTATTAAAAAAAATTATATCCATACATGCCTAAATCCTGTATGTCAATCCTTGAAGAGTTACTCATAATATTTCATGACAAACATGCATAAATTCTGATTATTGTTAATTATTAAGCTGCAGTCATATACAAATACTTATTTATGATTACAGCTTCAATTTTTAGGTATGCATGTTGATGAGCATGCATAATGCTCAGAATTTCCTTAGCTATAATTGAAATAAGTAATTGACATCCATCATTGTATAGTCTAAACTTAAAAAAAATCAAACTTTGATTCTAATCTAGAAACTATTTTGAATAACAAACCTAATGAAATTGAAACATACAATAATGTGACCACAAATCTATTTTCTTTAAGAAATATAGCTTTATTAAAATTTGGCAGTCTTCAAAACTTTGAGATTTTACTGTTTTTTACAGGATTATTGCACGTGGTTTATACAGAAGCACAGCCTCAAAATATTTCAAGCCATGATTCATATGAGCTATGGAGTTTTTCTTGAAGCAAGAAAAACATTTCATTTTTTCAGCAAATACAGAATTTAGTGATTTTCACTGATCTTTCTAACGATCCTTTTTTTTTCCTTCAACAGTAGATGCTAAACTTTTAAAGATCATGTATTTTATCTTTTCATCAGATCATCTATTTAAATTCCATTTCATAAACAAAACAGATTTATGGTCCCATTATTATTATTACTGTGCGTGTCAATTTCATAAGGTTTGTTATTAAAAAAAAGTTTCTAGAGTAAGAGGTTTTATTTGTTTTCAAGTTTAGAATAAACAATGTTGGATGTCAATTTCATTTTTCAGTTATAGCTATGGAAATTCTAAGCATTATGCATGTTCATAAACAGGCATATGACTGCAGCTTTAAAAAATAACAATATGAGGACCAGTACAATTGTCCACATCTGATTTATCTTTATTCATGATCTCTTATGACAAAATGGTCCAAGTAAACATGTAGGCTACACCAGGTAAGCAAGATAAAACTGTGGACAGACAGGTGACACACCTTTGAATGACATCTAGAAAAACAGCACCATCAGATAAAATATTTCTTCATACCGCCTTTTACAGGTATGTGGTTGGTAAAGAACATATTCGCTGTTCATTTTAAGGCCGTACGACAGGTTCTAACAGTTTCGTGCAACATTACTGGCTAAGACTATACGTCTTGGTTCTAATATATGCACAGATAATGCGTATGATTTTTTGTAATCAAAACTTTAAAAAAAAAAAAAAAATGAAAAGTATTTCATATTCTATTCTATGCAAATACACAATAACATTAGAGAACGAGTGATGATTTAACCAATGTTTTTGGTAACTTATTCTCTTGTTTATTCGTCCATAAAATGTATTAAAACGAGTAGCAACCATTGTTATTAAAATACGTAGCGTAGATAAAAGATGCCATGTCCCTCTGACACTAGGAAACCTTACAATATTTAGACAGTGAACATATTTTAAGACCGCTGTGTCTCGTGATTAAATAAAATACCGCTTTAACGCGTCACTGTGTTTGGACGCTCACGCTTCACGCTGAGTGAAACCTCACCGTGATGGTACTGTGGTGTCCTAAAGCTGACGTTCACGGGCGAATTCTCCATCACACTGAACAGAGGTGCAGACATAAATCTAATAGCCCGGTGATGGAAGCGCAGAGAAAGGAGGTGGAAAACTGGCGTCCTGTACCGCGCTGACTGCAGAACACAGCGAGTTGTACGCGGTAATGTGACGAAGCCACTGTCCGGCCGCAGCGCTTTAACTGCACTGAAGCACGCCATTGGCTCCGCCAAGTGACGTCAAACGGCACGGCCCGCGGCACGGTTGGAATGAAAACAACTCTCCCCAGCCAGCCTCGATTAGACTTTATCAGAATTTTCAATGTAGATCTGTTACCGGGACACACTTCAGAATCTTTAGAAAACCTTGGTCAATGTAACTTCATTGTCAACCTATATATAAATGTGACTGTTAGTACAGTAACATTAATCAAAACATGAGTTAGCACAAAATTGTGTTTTGTAAATTTTCATTTATTCATTCATTCATTATCTTTCACTTTATCCTTTATTAGGGTCGCGGTGGGGTTCCCCATGCCCATCCAGGGGAGAACGTTTCAGGCGCTGGGCAGATTCAGGCGCCAATCTATCGCTGGGCACACACTCTATATGGGGCAATTTGGAGAACTCAATTGACTTGATCCATGTTTTTGGACTGTGGGAGGAAACCGGAGGAAACCCACGCAGACACAGGGAGAACATGGAAACTCCACCCAGATGGGGATTCGAACCGGGAATCCCTAGTGCTGAGAGGCGAATGTGCTAACCACTAAGCCACCGTACCGCCCGTTCTGTAAATTTGAGAAAAAAAAAAAATGAATTTTACTAATGAAGATTAGATAAACTGATAGAGTCCTGGGCAGCACAGTGGCTTGATGATTAGCACGTTCGCCTCTCAGTGCTAGGGATTCCCTGTTCGAATCCCAACCTGGGTGGAGTTTCTATGTTGTCCGTGTGGGTTTCCTCCGGTTTCCTCCCACAGTTCAAAAACATGGATCAAGATCAATTGAAATTTCAAATTACCCAATACAGAGTGTGTTTATGTAAGCGAGTGTATGCCCAGCGATGGATTGGATGGGTATGGGGAACCCCCCTGTGACCCTAGTAGATAAAGCAGAAGATAATTGATGAATATTAGAGTATTGTAAATACTTACTATAAATATTTCACATTGATCATATGTGGTTTATATATTTTTACTATTTTTGAGATATGTAATGTCATATACAATATATATACAGAGTTATAAAATAATAACGTATCCCTATATGTGTAAATTCGATTCTCCCAAAATATTATTTTGAAGAATTTATTTTTGCTGTTGTCATTGTAACATATTTCCTGTTATAATTTGTTATATTTCATTAAATATATTTTTGTGTTCAAGAGTGCAGTGGACTCCCACCTCCCTTTTTAATATGAGTGATCAAGTTGATGTTTAAACCTGATAGCTCATATTATGGAGGGGAGGGGGGGGGGAGTCCACTGCACTCTTGAACACAAAAATATATTAAATGAAATATAACAAATTATAACAGGGAATATGTTACAATGACTACAGCAACAACAGCACTTCTTACCTTTATTTCAGTCATTTATTCATTCATTCATTATCTCCCACTTATCCTCTATTAGGGTCACGGTGGGGTTCCCCATGCCCATCCAGGGGAGAACATCTCGGGCGCTGGGCAGATAGACCCAGGACAGGGCGCCAATCCATCGCTGGGCACACACTCACTCACACAGACACACTTTAAACGGGGCAATTTTGAGAATTCAATTAACTTGATCCATGTTTTTGTACTGTGGGAGGAAACCGGAGAACCCGGAGGAAACCCACGCAGACACGGGGAGAACATGGAAACTCCACCCAGATGGGGATTCGAACCGGGAATCCCTAGCGCTAAGAGGCGAACGTGCTAACCACTAAGCCACCGTGCCGCTATTCCAGTCATTCTTTTTTTAAATGAACTATATAAAATAATACTGCAACTTTTCTGCTTCTGTCTCAACATCTTTGCTATATTGGTGACTGGAAATAGGATTAGAAACTACGCACCAAAGAGCTGGAAAGAATATTTTATGAGTTTAAGCAAGTTCTAATGTAGGGCAGAAAAATGCAGCAATGCATACAGACATTGATTAAATACACAACATAACAGGCTGGCCAGCACTTGCTCTATGAGTAATTCAAACATGGCAGGTTATAGGGTGCATAGTTGCTGACAAAGTTATGGCCAAAAAACCCACAACAATCACAGAACTGTGGAAAAGAATGGAAGAAAAGAGGACCAACAGCAGAACAGTGTGAGAGACCAGTGATTTCCTGTGGCCACAGATGTGATAAAATCATTCAAGCCAACAACCCACAAGAACAGTGTTTGTAAAACACTATTCTTTTGGCATGGTGTACCCCTTTCAAAAATCCCTTTGATCAATGTAGATTATATTATTTCTGAAAAAAAAATCAAGTGTTCATACATTGTTCTCTAATTTTGTGCTCCAGTACTGTATGCATGTTAAATGCCTTTGTGAAATCAATCACAGAAATATAGTGCCTGGTTTCTTTCTCGTTCCTTCAGAAATATCAGAAAGTTTGTGATCTGATCCCATCTGCCCCTTCTCAGTCTAAATCCAGCTTGTTCTTGACAATCTGTTATTTAGGCTTAGATTGCATTCACTTCAAAAACACTCACAGGGATGTCTCAGTCTGCTGACGGTCTCACTTCTATAATATATAGATAAACCTCTAAGCCAGTGATCATATAATAATAATTAAACAGTATTAATATAATAATAATTACAGAAATATCAGAAACAAAATAAAAGTCTCATTATCCCCGAATCTCGTTACCACATCATCCATTTTATATATATTAATAATAAAAAAGAACACTGAAAAAGGTGCATAATACTGCCTCCTGATGGTGACAACAACGCTAGTGAAATTATGCTAAGCTAGAGCACATTTCAGCATTGCACTGCAGCACTCATTTACCTAACGTGAAATAACAACTTAGAAACTCACCTGAAACAATTTCAGCAAACACATGTTTTACATACAAGATACGTATGGTCAGCTAGCCAGCCTAAACAAAACAGGCTAATATTAGTACAGTGCACACGTGTCTTGTCGCCTAAATCAAAATTGCCAAACTAATTTACTAATGAATGTATGTACATTTATTTACAGTTGTTAAGCTCTGTTAATAAAATAAAAGTAGAGCCGAGCAGTTTTACTGCTATTTTAGTACTTGGAGCTCTGCTAAGAGAGCACATCACCTTTTTTAAGGCAGTGAAATGAAAAGTGACTGTGTCCATTTCTCTGTCCAGATTACAGTGTCTCAAACTTTTAACACTTCATAAAGCTTGTTTGACATCATCTCTCCACCAAACCTATGCAGATTAACCGCCGTCATCTGGACCTGGTTGCTGTTATGCAGCCAATTCTATTATGGTCTGCTTGATCTTTTTGTTTAGTAGTGTTGTTTTTTTCTTGAACATTAATCTGTTTTTCTTCTTTACAACTGTATAATTCTTTGCAGTACTTTTTCTATGTTAGATACTTCAGGTTTTTAGCCATTTTTGTCTTTCATGGCTACAGTATGAAGCTGAAATGATGTGGTTCCTCTGTATTGTCTTCTAAACAGTCTCCAGCATGACATATCTTATTTGCTGCCACAGTTCAACTTGTTTGTATGATTTAGTCCACTGTTTAGATTATGTCTTATTTTGTTGTTGTGTTAAACAATACTAGCTTTAATGAGCCAGTAGTACACATCCCAATACTTACCCTATCTCTCCTTTTTTCATTCTGGACAACAGTATGACATTGTTAATGCTAGTCAGTGTTCCTTAGGATAAATAGTCTGACTGAGCATCCAACCATACCATACTTGGGTGGATACAAAGGCTTATTTTTCAAAAAGAACAGGTAATATTACGTTAATTAATTCCTTTTCAGAGGAAAGAAATATTTTTTAAAAATCACTAAATTCTTAATAAAGTCAAGGGCCTGAGGATACAGTATACAGTAATTAGATGCATTTATTTAGATTTCTTCTTAAAATCCAAGTTTAGGGTAATAGTGCTTAATGCATTATGGGGAAATTGACTTCACTTGCACCTGAATTGTGGCCAAGTCCAGCGCCACGATATTTGTGGAAAGAGTTTTTTTTAAAAAAACAAAACAATTAAACCAAGACAAACTTAAAGAGTTTAAGCACTTAAGACATTATTAATAAAAAGTTACATTTTAACTAATGCAAAGAAATACATGCATACTTGAAATCACTTGAAATCATTATTATTTTACATTTATTACATGTAAACTGTAAAAATTTAGTAGAGTAAAAGTGACAAATAATAAACAGAACCTTTGGCGCTGTTGTTGTTTCGCCCACCGTTGTCTATAGTGGAACTTCAGTTCCTCTTTAGACACAACCTGAAAAAAAGTTACAAGTGCTGCTGTGTTATGTCTCTGAGACTACCTTTTGTCCACAGCGTCATAAAGGACTGCGCCATCACAGATCAATGCGATGCTGTTTATTAGCACAAGGTGAGATTCTCCACGGAGAGCGGAACAACCAAAACAAAGAAAAACAAAAAATAACCACCATATATATGCGGAAAAAAAACAAACGAAACAAAACAGGCAAACTGCATAACCCGCGATGATGACGAGAGCCGACGCAGAAAGTCAATGACATCAATCTCAGTTTATCTGTCCTCAGAAGTGCAGTCATTGTTGTTGGCTGTAACTGGATCAGGATACACTTTGCACTTTTCTCTCAGGATTTCCACGAGCATGCATCCAGTTTCTCCAGTGTTGCTAGTCCCCAAAGGCACCATCGAATGCAGAATGCATATTTTGTCTTGATCTTCATAAATTATGCATATTAAACTAGCACTTCCTCAGTGATGCCACAAACATGTCCCAGAGCTCCTATTACTGAACTGCTTACAGTTCTTTATTTCAGGAAATTGTACATAAGCATATTTCATTGCTGACAGCCAGTCGAGTCTCATGCATGTCCCTCTAGTCTCTGCAAAACCACCAACAATGATCTACAGCATTTTTTCCACTAGTGTCTATAAGGCAGTTAATGCAAATAATTCACCACAAAGTCAATTAAGACTTCCAAGAGTCAACCCTGCACCAGAATAGCCATGATGAGATTTTCTGGATATTTTATCTTTTGTAGTGATGTTGGATTCTGTAGCGTTTTCTCTATAACTCAGTGTAGACAATGGAATCATGAAGAGGAAAGATAAATGCATCATTTACAATTTCAGAGGCAAAAGGGAAAAGGTTGGAAGTTTATACTTATTGATAGGCGTAACAAAAAGTAAGACAATTATGCCCCCAGAATTAGCTGTGTGGTATTTATACTGTTTGTGTGTGTGAGAAGATATCAGTGTGTATATGTGTTCAAAGACATATCTGCATATGTGCATGCAAGTTTTCAAGCAGAACTTCCTGGGAAAAACACCTCAACTTACCTGGTAATTATGAAGGAAGAACACCCCAATACACCCCTTCTTATGTACTATATTATTATGTTAAACCTATGTCTACAATGGAACTGGCAGATAAGGAAGAGAATTTGTGTAGCTGAATTTGCAGTCTGGATTCTATTCCACATTGTTATGTCAAAAAAAATTGTACGTGGCTGAGCCTCCTTACAGGTACCTGTGGTATCACACCATGTAAAGTATACTAGGAAAAGAATGAAAATGAGTCAAGTCTTCTAAAGTGTAATAGTTTTAGACAGAGGTTATAATAAAATGTCAGGAAAGGGACAGGTTTCTGGTGTGAGAAAAACAGAAAATGATGCTTTAGGATGTTTCAGTATGATAAAGGGTATTAGAAAGTATGAGAGTGTGCTGACATTCCCAACTCATGCAAAGAACTATATGAAAACCATATAAAACCAAAAAAAATGTGAAGTACTTTTGGGAATGCTTAGTTACTTACTCAGCTATAGTAACAGTAAGTGGTTTAACAAAACCTAGAAAATACTGAACAGAGGAGGCCAGTAGGCCAACTCCTAAAATATGTCAAGGTCCAGCCTCAAAATGCCCTGGGAAGCCTAGGAATTACATTGTTACTGTACATAATTTCCAGCCTTACAAAAAGTTTGCACACGGCCATCATGCTCTTCTGGAAATTTTTTGTCGAGAAAAGCCTTTGTCGAAAAAAAGCCAAACTCTATGTTGAAAAAAGTAACCTGCCACGCCAGAATTAATGCAAGTTCAAGCTTATTCTTAACATTGAGTGTTTTGAGCCTGAACCCTTAAAGAGCAAGAAAAAGCAAGTGTGGGAAGAAAAACTTTTAAGGGTAAATATTTGCATTAATGTTGGCACTACCTTGTTAGCTGGAGTGACCATCTAATTTACATTTACATTTAGTCATTTAGCAGACGCTTTTATCCAAAGCGACTTACAAATGAGAACACCACAAGTCAGAAGCTATGAAGAAAACCAACTATACTGTAAATTCATCAAAGCTGAATGTTATTCGATGCCGCGGCACACGCCCCCCCCCCCCTTTTTTTTATTTTATTTTTTTTTACTTTTTTAAATTTTTTTTTTACAACAGGTATTTGTTAAAGAGATGTGTCTTCAGTAATTTTTTAAAACTGTTCAGTGATTCTGCCTTACGGACAGATTTGGGAAGAGCATTCCACCATTTTGCAGTGGTGGACGCCACGGAGTGCGACTTACCTACTCGGTGAGGTGGAATCGTCAGGCGGCAATCATCGCTGGAGCGAAGAGAACGGGTCGGAGTGTATTTAGGAAAGATGGGGTGAAGGTAGGAGGGGGAGGATCCGGACCCCCCCCCCCCCCCCCCCCCCCCCCCCCCCCCCCCCCCCCCCCCCCCCCCCCCCCCCCCCCCCCCCCCCCCCCCCCCCCCCCCCCCCCCCCCCCCCCCCAAAGCATCTAATTTTTATCTAATTGCTGTAGGTCTAGTGTGGAATTGTCCTTGACACGGTTTCTCCCAACCAGATCTGGCATTATCCAATTGTTACAATAAACGACCTAGCATCATAGTCTATATTCCTCCTAATTGCATGGACTCCTCTGACCCCCTTGATTACTAGGCTAATGTCATTTCCTAATTTGCATAATTTATTTGCATATATTTGAGGCTGTAGAATAAAGGAATAATGCTGTGGGAGAGAAAAAAGTGAGTAAAAATACTCTAAATACATTAGAACTATAAATAAACTTCTTTTGTTGACTTGTTTTTCTCTTTTTCTTTTTTAAATAACTTCATGACTTTAATGCTTTGACTTTCTTTCTTTTTACAAAAAATACATTAATCAATTTTGTCTTGTTTACTGTTAACATATTAACAAAAGTTAAAATTCAATTAAAACACTACTATGAGGGATGGAACTGATACTCTGCATTCAACTGTCTTTATCTGTTTAGGGACCGGCAAAGTGACCTTATTGTGCTTGATTGCATGTGGCTCAACTGACAGTTTCACAGTCATGGGCACCGGCTGCACCACTACACAGGCTTTTTTATTTACAAGTGAACTCAAACTCATTTGATGCTTTTCTGCATGACCTGATTAGACACTGAATGTTTAGTTAGTGTGCGATGCTTTGGTTATATACTACTTTGTAATTTTCTCCACAGAAAACCATACAGTTAGCACAGATAATTTCTAGGTGAAATCCCTTATATGACCTGCATTCTTGGCTGACAAATTGCCATGACCCAAGCATCATCATGACCCAAGAGTACAACTTAACCTTAGTGTAGCTCTAGTAAAAAAAAAAAAAAACTTTTCCATGATTCAACAAGTTGTAAAATAAACTGATAGGACAATTGAATGTAAATGAAAACAGAAAAAATAAGAAGTATTCAAGATTGCAAAAAATGATAGTATGGCTTATTATGCTATCACTGCAGCTAGGACTAAATACTAATCCAATTTCAAAAATAGTTGGGGTGCTTTGGAAAATGTAATTCACAATATGCAATGATTTGCAAATCTCAGGAACGCGTATATTATTCCTAATATGACAAAAACAGCACATCAGATCTTCAACCTGAGATATATTACCATGGAAAATTTTATCGGAGCAACACATCTGATAAAAAGTTGGAACGGGGCAACAGAAAGCTTTACAAGTAATTGTAAAAGTCAAAAATAGTAAAAATGATTTTTTCATACCCTTTTATGTTACTAACCTATTGTTGTTTAATCTATGCAACCTTTCCTGCTGTACTAACAGTAGCATTGCTGAAAATAGATAGCATCACTAGAAAGCTGAGTTTTTATTCAAAAAATTTTTGAGATACAACATTAATATTTTAAGATATTATTATTATTATTATTATTATTATTATTATTTTATGTTGACAAACACAAAGTCATTAGTATTAGTCATTAGGGCTCTGGAACATAACTCCAGAGGGAGCAAAGTACCAAGCTTTTCATTGTAATGCATTCTTTTGTCCACTACTGTGCACAAATAAGAAACACCATTCTAAAACTACAGATTACGAACCGAGTCAGAGATGATTCGTTGATAAGATTAATTAATTGCACACGATTTCATTCTTAGAATTGCAAAAAAATTGCTTACTGTCTCAATTTTTTCTTTTTATCTCGAAATAATGACCTACTATCTTAAAATAAAGACATAATATCACAAAATAAAGAATTAGTATCTTAAAATAAAGAATTTGTATCTCAAAATAATGCCTTAGTAACTCAAAATAATGAGATGCTGAATTTATTATTTTATTTTAGTGGCGGAATGGTCTTCCATACTTATTAAAAGCTATAATGAAAATATTTGTCAGCTATTCCTAGTCTTCACAAATATAAAGGCAAGAAAATACCACAGATGGGCGGCACGGTGGCTTAGTGGTTAGCACGTTTGCCTCTCAGCGCTAGAGATTCCCGGTTCGAATCCCCATCTGGGTGGAGTTTCCATGTTCCCTCCGTGTCCGCGTGGGTTTCCTCCGGGTTCTCCAGTTTCCTCCCACAGTCCAAAAACATGGATCAAGTCAATTGAGTTCTCCAAATTGCCCCATATAGAGTGTGTATGTGTGCGTGTCTGTGTGAGTAAGTGTGTGCCCAGTGATAGATTGGCGCCCTGTCCTGGGTGTATCTGCCCAGTGCCCAAAACATTCTCCCCTGGATGGGCATGGGGAACCCTAATATAGGATAAAGCGGAAGATAATGGATGAATGGATGGAAAATACATAGATAGGTCACTAGCAACAGGACAGCCAAACAAACCCATTGACAAAAAGACAATTTTGGATTGGTAATTTAACTACTAACATGTTTTAGATGTAAGATGAAGGCCATGGAAATGGACAAAACGAACAAACACCTCCCAGAAAAAAACAAAAAAAAAACAAAAAAACAACAACAAAAAAAGAATGTAATGTAAAATAGCTAACCATGTCACCATCCCACTTCTGTTCAATATGAATGCACATGTGAAGTGTTATCAAATTATGTTTTTAATTTAACTTGAAACATTAAAAAGCATAATCGATATGGTTATTCAAATAAAGAGATTCTGCAAAATTGTGGGATACATATAAATTACATTATTATTTGAGTGTTCATTAAAGTTTTGATCTTTATTACCCTGAAGGAGATGGAAGAAGTAGTTAGAGCTGCTAGATTCAGCTCTGCTCCGGGACCAAGCGTTGTCCACTACAAGGTCTACAAACAGTGCCCCCAGCTCCTGAAACGTCTCTGGAAGATTCTGAGGGTAATCTGGCGCAGAGGGAAGGTTGCTGCACAGTGGAGGTATGCTAAAGGAGTATGGATACTGAAGGAGGAGGAATCTTGTAACATCGAGCAGTTTCATATGATCTCACTGCTCAGTATCGAATGCAAGATCTTTTTCAAGATTGTGTCCCAACGTTTGACAGACCTCCTGCTAAAGAATGCGTGTACATTGATACCTCCATCCAGAAGGGAGGTGTCACAGGAATACCGGTATGCCTGGAGCATACGGGTGTTGTGACGCAGCTGATCCGTGAGGAAAGACAATGCAAAGGAGACCTGGTAGCTCTCTGGCGCAACAATTTTGGCTTGCCAATGCCTACGGTTCTATTCCACACAAGCTAGTTGAGACAGCACTGGCAACACATCATGTTCCCGACGAATTACATAGCCTCATTGTGGACTATTACTGCAACTTCAGCGCGAGAGTTTCTTCAGGCCGAACGTCTTGGCATCGCCTTGAGAAGGGGATAATTACTGGTTGTACGATCTCTGTAACCCTCTTCTCACTGGCCTTGAACTGGGTTGTAAAGTCTGCTGAGGTGGAATGCAGAGGGCCAAAATCAAGATCTAGGACATGGCAGCCCCCTATAAGAGCCTTCATGGATGACCTAACAGTGACATCATCATCTGTTCCAGGGTGCAGATGGCTCTTTCAGGGGCTTGAAAGGCTCATTTCCTGGGCAAGGATGAGCTTCAAGCCTGTGTCAGAAATTTTAAATTTCTTATACATAATGAGAGTCCCAATATGGCTGAAAGACAAAGGAACTCTGATTTTGCCGCCACTGGGAAAATACTGGGCTAGGATTGGCTGATTTAAAACCTACCAATTTGTAATTGGCTTAGGCAGGTAAGGGGCGGGAACTAGACATAACAGATATATACACAGGTAAACACTGTGGGGGGCGCACTTTTACTCAGACCCGGAGGCAGACAGCATCGGAACGCTGAGGATGGCAGACCCGCTGGCCAGCGTGAGTTACTGACGGTGTCCCTGAAGTATTCTTTGTCCTTAATAAATGAGTTGAGGCGACCATTTTTGCATTAGCTCGTTCTTTCTGCCTTTTTCAAAATCAAAAGATCCTAACACCTGCTAAGTCCAAGTATCTGGTCCTAAGGAAGGGCAAAGTGTCTGATAGATTCTGCTTTGTTCTGGGAGAAATAACAATCCCAACAGTCACTGAGAAGCCTGTCAGTAGCTTGGGCAAGAACTTTGACAGTTCCCTAAAGGACTCAGCCACCATCCAGCAAACTAAGAGCGAACTGTCCATCTGACTTACAGCGATTGACAGATCTGGCTTACCTGGTAAATTCAAAGCCTGGCTCTACCAGCACGGTGTCCTGCCGAGAACACTCTGGCCCCAATTTGTCTATGAAGTGCCAATAACAATTGTAGAAGCTCTAGAGAAGTCCATCAACCAGTGCCTGAGGAGGTGGCTGGGACTCCCTCGGTCCTTGAGCAGCATCGCCTTGTATGGCCATTCCAACAAGCTGCACCTATCCTTTAGTGGACTAACAGAGGAGTTCAAAGTCACCCGTTCCAGAGAGGTGCTGTTGTATAGGGACTCCAGAGACAAAAATCTCGCTGCAGCAGGCATCCTCGTGTATGCTCTAGTCCATAGAAAGGAAAAGCGTCGGCTGATACAGGACGAGATACGCGCGGAGGTGGAGGAAGAACGTTGCAGCAAGACAGTCGAAATGGCCAAACAAGGAGCATGGACCAAGTGAGAACACGCAGAGTCCCGTAAAATCACCTGGTCGGAGCTCTGGAGAGCAGAACCAGCACGCATCAAATTTCTCATCCAATCAGTGTACGACGTCCTCCAAAGCCCAGCCAATCTGCACACCTGGGGACTGGTAGAAACTCCTGTATGCAAGCTGTGCCAGAAGAGGGGAACCCTTAAGCACATCTTAAGCTGTTGCCCCAGAGCACTAGGGGAGGTGTGGTACTGCTGACACCATGACCAAGTGTTGAGAGCTCTAGCAGACTCCATAGGCACAGCAATTCAGCACAGCAAGACCCAGGCTGCCCCAAAACAATTAATAACCTTAATCAGAGTAGGGCAGAAGGTAATACCAATCAACCAACCAAAGGCAATAGGGGGGCTCTTTAACTCTGCACGTGACTGGCAGCTTCAAGTTGACCTCGGAAGGCAGCTCAAGTTCCCAACTAAAATCTCAACCACATCCCTATGCCCAGACATGGTACTGACTTTGGAGAATACCAAGCAAGTGGTTATTCTGGAACTAACTGTCCCCTGGGAAGACCGGATTGAGGAGGCATACAACCGTAAGAGGGCCAAGTATGCAGAGCTCAGCACAGACTGCCGGAGCCTCTGTGCGAGCCACTGCGCGGACTGACCCGCTCCGCGGACTGACCTGCTCCGCCGGTAATCCGCCCCGTGAGCCGCCGCTAGCCGACTGCGAGCCGCCCCGCTCCGCCGGTAATCCGCCCCGTGAGTCGCCGCGCGCCGTCAGTGCTCCGCCGCTCACTGTCCGCATTCCGCCGCTCTCCGTCAGAGGTCCACGTTCCGCTCTACTCTGAGCGCGAGTCGCTTTTCATGTCGCTATACGCCGATAGTAATCCGCTCAGCGCCACCAGCGGGCCGTCCTCTGATCCGTGCCTTGCCGCCAGCGATCCGCGCCGCGTCACCTGCACTCCTTGCAGGGTTCGGGGCATCTATTCTGGCTATGGGTTTCGGTCTGCGTCGGTCGCGTCCTGTCCCGAGCCGTCCGTGGTCCGCTCGGATTGCGTCCAGTGCTCGGGTCCAGCCTCGGTGTGTCCCGCCTCGGTAGACCAGAACTTATTTCTATGCGCTGTTGCTATGGTACTGGCCCTCTCTTTTTGTGTCCAGGAGGCAAAGAGGAAGGAGGCTGAGAGACAAGGCGAGGTGTCCAGCGTTTCACCTGGGTTTACCCCCACTCGGGACTGTAGTTTGCCCGTTTGCCCCTCGGTCGGGACTATCCACTTCCCGCTCTGGACAGTTTGCCTTCCACTCAAGACAGTATGCCCCCCGCTCTGGACAATGTGCCATCCGCTCTGGACAGTGTGCCGGCCGCTCAAGAGACACTGGACGCTATGCCGGACACCCGCCTTATGGACAAGAACTGTGCTACGCTCGCGTCTACTCGGGTCACCTTTGCGCTCGCGTCTACTCTGGTCACCCCTGCTGTCGCGTGTATCCCGGTTGCCCCTGCAGTCTCGCGTATCCCGGTTGTCCCTGCAGTCTCGCTTCCACCTACACCTGAGTCCACGTTAGCCGCTCCAGCATCTGAGCCCACGTTAGTCTCTCCAGCACCTGAGCCCACGTTAGTCTCTCCAGCACCTGAGTCCGCGTTAGTCTCTCTAGCACCTGAGTCCGCGTTAGTCTCTCCAGCACCTGAGTCCGCGTTAGTCTCTCCAGCACCTGAGTCCGCGTTAGTCTCTCCAGCACCTGAGTCCGCGTTAGTCTCTCCAGCATCTGAGTCCGCGTTAGTCTCTCCAGCATCTGAGTCCGCGTTAGTCTCTCCAGCATTTGAGTCTGCGTTAGTCTCTCTAGCACCCGAGTCTGCGTTAGTCTCTCCAGCACCAGAGTCCGCGTTAGTCTCTCCAGCACCTGAGCCCACAGGTATCGTCCCTGAAGGGTCACATCGCCCCCGCATCCTCGGGGGGTCTCGTCGCCCCCGCGTACTCAGGTGGTTTCGTTGCCATCGCACTCTCAAAGGGTCACGTCGCCTCCGTGTCCTCGGGGGGTCACGTCACGACTGCGCTCTCAGGGGGTCGCGTCACCTCCGTGAGATAAGAGAACCTCGCCGCCGTTTTCGGTTTTAGTTTTGTTTGTTTGGGTTAGGGTTTGCTCCCGGCACGTCCCGCCGTGCGTTTAGCGGCATTCCTGCTGATTTGGAGAATAAAGCCCTCTTTGTTGCTTACCTGGTCACCTGGCTCGCTTCTTAGCACCACACAGCACCGAGCAGCGCCGCCGTTGGACGGACTGCACCACCCGTTGTAACAAACATATGGAAAATATTTACATAATATCTTGCTAGTCACTAGATCAAACCTTTAAAAAGTTCTCAACATCTTCTTGCATTTTAAATATGACTACTTATACTATAAATAATAATACTAATACTACTACTAATAATAATATTAATAATAATAATAATAATTTTTATAA
This sequence comes from Corydoras maculifer, assembly GCA_019802435.1. Lineage (NCBI taxonomy): Eukaryota > Metazoa > Chordata > Actinopteri > Siluriformes > Callichthyidae > Corydoras > Corydoras maculifer. The sequence continues at coordinate 204,106 of JAFMOD010000853.1, read as the reverse complement.
AGTACCAGCAGATATAAAGAGTGTCTGCTGGTACTTTATAAAAAAAAACTACAGATGACTAATTTGTGGTCACCATCCTCTTAATTAGTGCAAAAATATATAAATAATTAAAATAAATAAAAAATATATAACAATGATTCTGTATAACAAAGCATGTGCTAGCTCTTTAAAGAGGCTTCCACAGCTTACTTGCAACATCACATTTGTACTATAGTAAGACAAGCTGAATGAGTAATAACTAATAAGTACCCAAGGTGCTAAAACCATATTCATTAACATCTTTTTGTAAACAGGACACCCCCCATAAATAGATTTACACAAAAAAAGCAGCCAGGCATTAATGGAAGCAATGTACTTATTCTATTTATCTATATGTACATTTTAAGAATGTGCAAAAGCTTGTACACCCCTGTGTAAATAACTTATTTCTTAATTTGTGTTCATTCTCTATATAGGAAATTTTGTTATTGTAGTATTCTCAAAATCCTTATGAACTATTTATATTTTGGTGCATTTAACTTAGTTATTAAATGTACCATTACCTCCATACCAGCCAAGGTTTTATTTTCAAAATACGATTCATTTTGTTAAATTGGCACCCTGTTCTAGGTGTATGTCCAGCACCCCAAATGACCTGTTGACCCTTTAGACCTGTTACAAGAAGGGTCTATCAACATTCAAATTTCATTCAATATTTGAAGTGGACATATGATAAATGCCTTCTTAGTGGAATTTACAAACTACAGCGAAAAGACAACCCACTGAAACCATAGCAGCTATAATACTTAGATCTCACACCTTCAGGTCAGTACCAGCAGGAAGAAAAACAGAGCATGACCCAGCACAAGAACCTATGCCATTACACATCAGCCAGCAAACTTATATAATTCCTAACAAACACCATGTGCTTGTTCCTTATTGGTTTTTCATACTGCTCTTGATGAGCCTCCCTCCAGTGTCACTAGGAAGATGCTTCTGCCAAAAATCTTTATGGACCTGCTCCAATTCAGAAATCAGTGGAAGTTGTATGTCCAAATGCATCTTTAGATTTTCCAGCCATTCTTCCAGCTTGGCAAAAGACGGCCTGCAAGAGACCCCAACATTCAACACATTTTAACATATAGTCACTCTAAATCCTATAGTAACATGACCAACACACCTACAAACTTGCACTAAAGGAGCATTATATGAACCATTTAATAGATTACAACCAGCATTATCATTTAAATACTAAATTTTCACTCCCAAAGGTAAATGCCAGTGTTAAGATTCCAAATTCTGTGCAGGTAACTCGAAACCATTAATTTTTTGCTGTATATAGCAGTGATATAATACAAACAAGCAGTTATGACGAATGGCAATTTATTGCCCAATTAACTATATATTAATAAATAAATATATATATTTTATTTTGTTTAATAAATCATTGCTATAAAAATTGCTATATAAATTTTAAAAAATGTAATCCTATATCAGCAAGCACAGACAAAATTTAATTTTGGTTCCATCTTAAATTTGTACTATATACTGAGGAAAACTGTGATACACATAGTTGTGTCAGCATTAAAACTAACCACTTATTTCAGAACAGTTAAGTTTATGCATTATCACATTCCATTTGTTGGAATGAAAAATGTAATTAAACATGCAACCAAACATTTTAAACTAAACATTTTAACGAAATTATTCAGTTTGTGATAATCTATATTTTATTTGGTTGTTTATTTAGTTTGTTTTATTTGTTACGACAACAAACAAAACAAATTATTATGCCTTAATCATACAAGCTGTGAATTTGAGGCAAACACATAGTAATGGATCACATTTGTCTTATCTTTGCCTTTAATTGTTTTTGTGAGTCTATGCAGATTAAAAGGGGTAAAGAGTAAAAAGTAAAGGAGAGAATCTTAGCCTTAGTTCTACATGCTATGCAGTCTATTAGGGTGAGCTTTGTTAATAAATTATTTCTGTATATTGTTTCACTTATTAATATATTTCTTTATATCTAGTGTATTTCTTTTCATCTACATGTAGTCATGAGCAAAAACACAATTGCTTTACTTTCACAAAATGCACAAATGCTCTAAATGTAAATGAACACTCCAGCATTTACAAATGATTTGGTAGTTACATGTTTATTGTTTTCTTTTTACTCTGCTATCAATTTGCACAGACTTCAAATTACACAACAATAATGAAACCTTTATAAAAGTTTAAAAGTGGTGGTTTATTAAATTATATCACATGTACATGTGTTTAAACAGATAATAATAAACTCGGTCTGTGTATCAGACTAAGTATAGAAAACACAGAAAGATTCAATAATTATGGACGCAAGAATTGGTTGGAAGACGTAAAAAACAAAATTGTTGGATATGTACTGAGAATCCTAAAGTTCATCCTCAGACACCATATGTTCTGTATTTTTTGTGTGCAAAGTCATTAGTAAGTTTGCAGACTAATACATTGTATTAGTGTATACAACCTTGGCCAAAGATGTAAGAAGAACATCACAAGGATTGTTGGTGTGTGTTCTTGTAGTTGACCAATGCAAGTAAATGAAATAATACGTAAATATTTTGAATTGCAAGTATACTCTGGGAGAAATTATGCATTTCTGAATGAAGTGCATGGATGCTGATTTTAGGGTTATAAATGTACCTGTTGTATAGCCATTTTTTATTTAAGAAAAAATGTTTTGAAAGGTACTGCACTGAATTTACAAATTGAGATTTGTAAGTAAAATGTCTTTTAACCTTTACAGGATTAAGCATTTTTGAAAAATCCAATAAAAAAAAGCTTAAAGAATAAAAAGTGTATTACAATGAATATTAGTTCTTTATAAAATGGAATTACACAGAATTATAAATTGAAATAAGTCTAAAAAATTTAATAGTTCTGCTAAAATAAATATATAAACCACTACTAAGATAGCAATATGCAACATTAACAGTACTCTTATATGTGAAATTGAAGTATAAATAAATGTTTAGGCATTTTAACACTTCCAAAATCTATACTGAATAGAAAAGGAAAGCCGCACCGTTTGTCTGGATCCAGGTCACAGCAGAGGACAGCCAAGGGAAAGAATGATGAAGGACAGTCTTTTGGGTGATAGTGCTCCAGAAACCCAATTACACTGAGGCCAAAGTCAGTAGCTCGAGGCAAATAGTCTGGATCAGTATTAACTCTACCAATAATCTACGAAAGAATGGAAAATTTTGGTAAAGTACTATGAAAGTAGTAATAAAGTACAGAGTGATACACTAAAACTTAAATACATCAATTTATTACAATAATAAATATTTAAATAATATAATAAATACATATTTAAAACATAAATTTAAAAGAGACAATTACATATTTACATAAATACATAATACACATTTATCAATTCTGTACAAAATATGGAATTTTAAACTAGTTATTTAAGGTTACAGACATTTTCAGGTGTTGCTAATTGTCTTTAGTTTTGAGATCTTTCTAATTTGGAACAGCCATCCTCATAAAAAAAAACATAAAAAGTGACACATTTGTATTTATGCTGGGCTCACCCATAAGACATTCATACCCACAAAGCAAAATTTCAGCATGTGGAAGTAATAATTTGCTTTAACATTGACATATTGTCAATGTAGTTGTAGTATGTTGGTGGGCGTGACAGTAGAAAACAGGAGAGTAATTCATACTTAAAGGCTTTATTTTGCCACATAAGTTCTTTAGTAATAAATGGTAATGTTAGCAATAAATAAAGCACACAGATCCTTCTCTTTTTCTCATCAGCACACTTATAGCCACCTTTTACAATTACACAAAATGAGAGATAATTAGAAATATTATTGAAATGCATAAGCTATTATTTATTGGAATAAGCCTGTCTCTCGTCTACAGACACCGCCCATCACACTGTTCCACTACATTTTCCCACCGCTGGTACCTAGGCCGGACCACATATGGGAAAGGAGAGTAGGAGAGAGAGAGTGAGAGGGTGAGGGAGAGGAGAAGAGCACACTCCAGGAGGGTTCCTGTCTGTTCCCACAGATGCAGCTAGAAAATCCTCTGCCAAAGTCACAGCTTTCTCCAGCGACTTCAGGTGGTGGAACTGGACCCTTGGAAGAAACTAGTTGACTAACTGCTCCAGGATCACATGATGAATAACGGCCTAGATGTCTCCTACTTCATGCCGCGTCACAGAGAATCAACTATTCTGCTCTGGAGTCTGTGCCTTGCCAGCACAGTATCGGAAGTTCTTATACACACGGCACACACATTCACACACAATGTGATTCATTCTAAATCGCGATCTCTATCGTTCTGCAAGCGAGCGGTCGGCCCCCCCCTCTCTCGCTGTTCCCAAAACCGGTATGTGGCCGGTGCGTCCGACTCCTCCCCATCCCACGGTGCAAAGGGCGGCTGATACCCCAGGACACACTGGAACGGGGTGAGGCTGGTGGCGGAGTGCCGCAGCGAGTTCTGCCCAGGGGAGGTATCGGGACCAATCAGAGGGATTGCGATGGGCATAGATGCGGAGGAATTTATTTGTCTCCTGGTGGGAACTTTCGCAGGCCCCATTAGTTTGAGGGTGGAACCCCGAGGAGAGGCTGACAGAGGAACCCAGTCTCTCGCAAAATGCCTTCCATACTGCTGACGTGAACTGGGACCCTCTGTCTGAGAGGATGACATCTGGTATTCCGAACGAGGTGAACACCTTTGCGAATAGAAGCTCGGCCGTCTCGAACACTGAGGGCAGTCCCCTAAGGGGGAAAAGCTTGATTGCCCGGGAGAACCGTTCGAGGACAGAGAGGATGGTGGTGAATCCATTGGAGGATGGAAGACCGGTCATGAAGTCTAGGGCAATGTGGGACCACGGCCTCTCCAGCACTGGCAGCGGGCAGAGCTTACCCGCTGGAAGCACTCGAGGGGTCTTGCAGGCGGCACAGATGGAACAGGATCGTACAAAGGATTGTACGTCCACCCGCAAGGACTCCCACCAGTACTTCCGCTGGATAAGTTGGATGGTACACATTATGCCCGGGTGACGAGTGCTCAGTGAGGTGTGGGCCCACATGATAAGGTGGGAATGGAAGGGAAGAGGGACATAACAGACCCCCGTGGGACAATCTGGAGGAACCGTAGAGTGGCGCGCCGCCTCTTGGATCTGAGAATCTAACTCCCACCGTATACGGCCCAAAATTTTGTGTGTGGGGATGATAGGGTTCCCCCGATCCGGTTCAGAGGCGGATGGCCCATGGAGCCGGGACAGGGCATCGGCCCAGTTATTCTCCGTACCCGGACGGAAGGAGATTTGCAGATTGAATTGATTAAAAAATAGGGCCCAAAGGGCTTGGCGGGTGTTGAGGCGGCGCGTGCTCTTGGTGTATTCAAGGTTCTTGTGGTCAGTGAGGATTAAGACTGGGTGTGAAGACCACATGAGCCAGTTCCTCCATTCATCCAAGGCTAGCTTAATGGCTAGCAGCTCTCAGTCCCCGATCCCGTAATTGCATTCGAGCCGGAACTCGAAACTTAAACTTAAACTTGCGCGAAAAGTAGGCAATCGGCCGCGCTTTAGTGAGGCCCCCAGTAGACTGCGACAAAACCGCACCGGCCCCACTACAGGATGCGTCCATCTCTACGATGAACTGGCGCCCGGGGTCAGGATGGGCCAAGACTGGTTTAGAAGTGAACCGATCCGCCTCCGGGCTCCAGCGCAGCGCAGAGGGGCCTACTTTCAGGCAGGAGGTAAGCGGAAGCGCCACCTTACTGAAGTTGGGGATGAATCGCCTGTAGAAGTTTGCGAAACCTAGGAACCTCTGAAGGCCCCGCGCTGAGGCTGGTGTCGGCCAGTCCAGAACTGACTGGACCTTGTTAGGGTCTATCTCGATCCCCTTGGGGGAGATAATGAACCCCAAAAATGCAATGGTCTCCCGCACTTCCTGCACTTCTCCCCCTAACAAACAACCTGTTGGTGAGAAGACGAGCTAGAACCTGCCGAACTAGGGCGACATGGGAGGCCATATCACCGGAAAATATCATCACGTCGTCAAGATACACAATCACCCCTTGATGTAAGAACTCCCGTAGCACGTCATGGAAGGCCTGGAAGACCGCGGGGGCGTTGGTAAGGCCGAAGGGCATTACGCGATATAGGTGGTGATGAACGAGGACTTCCATTCGTCTCCCTTCCGAATCCGGACCAGATTGTACGCGTTGCGCAGGTCTAATTTGGTAAACACGCGCGCGCTGTGGAGCAGTTCCAGGGTGGCAGGTACCAGTGGAAAGGGGTACGGGAACCACTTGGTGGATTTATTCAGCTCCCTGAAATCAATACACGGCCGCAGTTCTCCCCCTTGTTTGGGTACAAAGGAGAAGCCAGATGCGGCCTGTGATTTCGAGGGGCGAATAAACCCATTTCGCAGCGCCTCTTCTATGTAGACCTGCATAGCCCAAGTCTCGGTCATGGAGAGAGGGTACGGGTGAGCGTGTGGCAATTTGGCCCCCGGCACCAGGTCAATGGCGCAGTCGTAGTGACGATGGGGGGGGGGGGGGGTAGAGTATCGGCGTGGTGTTTGCTAAATACCTCCGCTAGGTTGGAATATACCTCTGGAACCCGAGGAGGCAGCTGGATCCTGGGGGACTCCCGGGAGGTGGAGAACAGCTGGCAGGAAGACGGGCGTGTGCACTCTTGATGACACCGGGATGACCATGACCGGATTCGCAACTGGGCCCAGGAAATGGAGGGGTCGTGTCGCCTCAGCCAGGGCAGCCCTAAAACCAGAGGTACGGTAGGAGAGGAGATAATCAGAAATTCCAATTGTTCAAAGTGCTCCTCTCCCACCCCCATCCAAAGGAGGGGTGTAGCACTTTTGCCCCCCCCCAAACCAGCTCATCCGCCACCGAATGAGATCCTTGGTGCAGCCGGTACAGCTGCAGACCCACCCCCTCGCCCTCCAGGGGGTAAGCGAAGGCGGCGCGGAATGCTGCGTGGAAGGCGGAGAAGGAACGGCACTCCGGTCCCTGTGCCTCAGGGCCCCGCAAATGAAACACTGTCCGTAAAGAAAACAAAAAAGAGCGACTCAAGTAGTCCACCGATGAGTGGTTCTGTGAGTCAGTCGGTAGCGACGGAGATCGGGGAGGAAGCAGGGACGTGGGGGCTGGGAACGCTGGGCGGTGACGTCACTCATAGATCGCGATTCAGCAATCGAACTTACAAAACTCTGCGCTGAAAAGTCTGAAACTAATTATCTGGAGAGGGTGAGCGATCCCGAGCGAAATGAGGAACCGGTGTGTGAATAGACGTGTGTGGAGCTGCACATGGAGGAGAGGGGTGTGTTTGTTTACAAGGGAAAGTGGGTGTGTGCGGAGCGGCGTGTGGCTGCGAGTGACATGACTGTGTACATGAGGGAGTGGGTGTGTGTGGCGCGGAGAGAGAAGAAGCGGGGCGTGAGTAAGTATGTGTAACAGTGAGTGTGCCCAGTGATAGATTGGTGCCCTAATAGAGGATAAAGCAAAAGATAATGGATGGATGGATGTTCTGTTTGGGGAAATGTGGGTTACAGTGATTGTTTTACATTTGTGCTGTATACTGTGTGTTTGGTGGTTTGGGTGTACTAAAATCAGGTTTTCTCCATGCTATTTGCTGGAATGTGTTTAGTAAAAGAGCCATTCTAACAGATTTGACAATACTAACATGATGTGTGTAAACAGTTTTCAATATAAAAGCCTAAAAAATAGAGATTGACTCCGGTAGATCTCGATGACCTGTCCAATGGAAAAGTAGATCTCGGTCCAGAAAAGTGTGAGCACCCCTGCCTTAGATGCAGTCAGATGATCCTCTGCCAAAGTCACAGCTTTCTCCAGTGACTTTGAATGCAAGACTTTAAATAAAAGTGTAACTTTTTTTTAACAGACTTTAATTGTAACATAGATCAAATAAATGTATGAAGTATAAATGCAAATATATTTCCTTATATCGACATGCATTAAATGAAAAAAGAACCTGTTTTGTGTGATTTAATTAAACTGCTATTTCAATAGCATCCTCCGATGTCTAATGTGGTTAATGTCACTTAACGCAACACACGTTAAGACACAGTGCCGTGCACTGATCAAAACACACAGAGGGGTATGCACTGTCTGCTACATATACATGCACAGAGAGAGACAAAAAAAGGGGGGGAAGAGAAAAGGGGCAAGTGACTGGTTTATTAGTCTGGTCCCAGTCTGGCTTATGACGCTGTCAGATGAGGACAAAAGTGCCAATACCAAGATAGAATAGAATAGAATATTTATTTTGCCAAGTACAAGATTACACATACAAATGTTCACATACAAACATATATATAGAGTAAAATAAATATATATAAACATAGAATAAACAACAATAAACAACAATAAGTAACAGTAATTTAGTGAAGTACAAATATACGGATGTGCAGAGGGAGAGTTAAAGTGTTAAAGTGATGGAATTTGGGAACAGTCCTTATTATTGAGGCAGGTGCCAATTAGTCCAAGATCTTACTCTTGGTCTCCACTGAAATGAGATTCTTTGAAAAAAATAAGCTTCAAGGTGTGAGGAGTCAGCCATGTTCTTCCTGGTTCTCTTCCTAATCCTTAAAGAGTACAGGTCGTCCAGGGACGGCAGCCGATGATTTTTTTTCTGCACATTGCACTGTTCATTATAGCTTGCGTTTGATGTGCAGACATGCTGAGTTGTACCAGACAGTGATGGAAGATCTCTGTCTGACTGAATCAATTTAGCAGGATTGACTCAATAATGGCAGTGTAGAACTGAACAAGCGGGGCTTAAGGCAACCTACATTTTTAAAAAGCTGTCTCAGGAAATACTAGCGCTGCCAGCCTTTTTCATAATAGCAGTGCCATGCTTGTGCCATTTGAGATCCTGTTGTATGATGTTACCCAAGAATTAACAGGAATCAGCTCTGCTGACTGTGCAACCATGTATAGCCAGTGGGAGCAGTGGAGAAGGCTTTTTTTCTGTCAAGTCAATGATCATCTCCACAGTTTTTTGAGTGTTTAGCTCTAGGTTGTTTGCTCAACACCATGACTGGTTAAAAAGATTGGTGAGGATGGTTGACAGTTGATGAGAACAATGTCTCAGTGTGAGGGCAAGGTAGCTCAGTGGTCAGGGTGTTGGGCTATCAATCAGAAGATGTAGGTTCAAATCCCAGGTCCACTGAGTTTGTTCTTCTTGTATGCATAAATGCTCTTTGATGGGATGCAGGTCTCGTAACAGAAACTTATGTATTAGATGACTGCATCTTTTTTCAGATTTAAAGAGTCCCAGTTGGTAGATTCCAGACATGACTTTAAAACGTCTATGGATTCATAAGACCACATTTTCACTGACTTCCTCTCCGGCTTTGTTATTTCAAGCTTTTATTTTGTTGAATTAGTGTGTGGTAAGAGTTGCCAACTGGAGCTTGAATTTAAGCCTGGTAAGCATCCTTGGTGGTGCTTTAGCAGTGGTCCGGAGTCCTCTCTTGTGGGACAGCTGATTATATTTTGACAGTTCAACACTCAGGTTGGTGTTGAATTCTCCAATGATGATGACAGGAGAATCTGAGTGTTGATGTTCAGTGCCTATAATAAATTCAGCCAGTTGTTGTTGGGCTGTGATGGCATGTGCTGTTGGAGGAACGTAAATTCCAACCATGATTATAGAATTAAATTCCCTAGGTGAACAGAAAGGTTTTCAGCTGATGATAAGCATTTCCAAATCAGGAGAACATGTTCTGTTTGAAATAGTAGTGTTTGTGCACCAACAGTGGATAATGTAAAAACACACTCCACCACCTTTAATTTTTTGACCTGGTTCACAGTCAGCTCTGTACAACGAAAAGCCGGGTAGCTTCACCGCTGCGTCATTCAAATTTCTGAATGAAAACAAATAAGGTTCCCATTATAAAAGTGCATTTGCCATATTTTCTTAACCTAGACTATATGATCTGTTTAAACCTGCTTCAGTGTTTGTTTGCCTGAGTAAAATTTAATAATTTTGGCACCGCCCCGAGTGGCAGCCTGTTCCAGTAGCTCCGTTGCTTTTTCTACTTATCTCTTTCTCTATTATACATTTTATTTATTCTTTTCATTTTTATTACCTTTTGTTTTATTTTTACAATGGAACCTACATCAATATGCACATACAACACAAACCTTGTTTATACAGAGAAAGAACTGCTAGCGCTCTGAACACTGGAGGTACAAACCTTCTATTCCTTCGATGGTGATGTGCAATGTAAATTTTTTGACCAACAAGACGGACGAACCTGAAATTTCGTAACCAACGGATATACCGAAAGTGTAGTATTTTATGATTTACAGAAACGTGGCTAACTGACAACATTCCCGATACTAACATGAATATACCCGGATTCACCACCATGAGAGCAGACCAAGTCAGTAAACAGAGTGGCAAAAGTAAAGATGGGGGACTTGCACTATTTATTAACATCGGATCGGATGGTGTAACGCGATACTTTAGACCCATTTTATCAGTATGTGGACTGTCACACCAGGAAAGACAGGACAATTGATTTCCTTTATTCCAATATAAAGGATGCATACACTGCAATACCACTGCCCCCTCTGGGTGAATCTGATCACAACCTGGCCTACCTGCAGCCACAGTACAAACCCCAGGTCCAAAGACAACCTGTAACTATACGCTCCTTCAGAAAATGATCTCCTGGAGCTGAAGAAGCTCTCAGGGACTGTTTTGAGTCTACTGAATGGAGTGTACAGTTAGAGCCAGATGATGCGGGGCTAACACACTGCATGACGGACTACATGAACTTCTATATGGACGTTGTTGTTCCTGTTAAACTGTGCACTGCTTTGCTAACAATAAGCCTTGGATAACAAGCAGTGTAAAAGTCTTACTGAACAAGAAGAAAAGAGCTGTAACTGCCTATTTGAGCAGTTTATTGTTATGGTCGGTCACGGAGGGGTGGTGCTTCCTGGGTAGCCCCGCCCCTTATTTAGTCTGGTCTCCACGCCACTGTTTGCTTTGTTATTGTCATGTGTTGTGTGTAGATCTTTTTGTCATGCTTTGTTAGGGTCACGTGTTGTGTGTAGTGTAATGTCATGCTTTGTATTGTCATGTGTTGTGTGTAGGTCTTTATGTCATGCTTCGTTATGGTCACATGTTGTGTGTAGGTCTTTGTCATGGTTTGTTATTGTCACATGTTGTGTATAGTTCTTACGTCAGGTTTTGTTATTGTCACATGGTCTGGGTTTGTCTGATTGTTCACGCCCCGTAATTATGCACAACTGGGTTCCCCTATCACTGTTCCCTATTTAAGCAGCTCACTCCCGTCATTCTTGGCTAGATGGTCTTGAATTGTGCACCTACCCTCGCTACGCCTCGTCCACTCTGGCCCACACCCCTCGTCTTTATTTATCTAGCATTAGAGTGAATTGATATGTAATTACAGTTCTAAATCAAGATGTAAATTCGTGTGGTAAAACCAACACAGGATCATTCTTAAGATTAATAGTTTACAATGCGGAAATTGCTCATTGTATATTTGTTTATTTGATTAATGTTACAGTTCTTACAGTTGGGTGTTATGGTGTAAGTTATGTACAAAAGTAAGGTGCAAAGTCAAGAATAAACCTAATCAGTATTGGCAAGAATATTTGTGCAGTCGGCTTTAATTTGAGGGAGCTGCAAGAGCTTTTAAAGAAAACAATCAGGAGGAGCTCAGGAGCATACAGAGGGAACTCAAAGTCCATCTACGGGAAGCCAAACAGAAAGAAGTTAGAGCATAAGTTAAGGGAGAATAACATGAGGGAGGTGTGGAATGGTATGAAGACCATCACAGTCTGCAAGAAGAGCACAGACAGAGCTAACGAGTTTAAATGCTTTTTTAATCATTTCAGCTGCCCTGTTCAAGGCTATACAAATACAACAGCCTACCCCCTCACAACAGTCCCTGACACTTCAGTCTCTGTCTGCCTGGACATCAACACCTCTCTTCTTCTTCTCCTTCCATCAACAGCTCTATTCATGAAGCTCTCCTTCTGTCAAATGGCACATACAACAAGGCTTCTGATACCCTCTTTTCACATATAAATGCACCTGACCTAATCAGCAGCACAACAGAATCCCCTCCAAATTCTACCCCTTTCCATACCATTACTGCCAACCAGGTTAGATGTGAACCGAGGAGGCTCAACACAAAAAGTATTTTTATGCGCCCACTGTAGTATCGTTTGTCTATAAATTTGTTATAAGTATACCTCTTTTATAACAATGTATACTTATTAACAATAAAGAATTGTTTTTACTTTGTTTTTTAGTTTGTAACATAAACGAATGAAATCCTTATTTAAACTAGAAATAATTTTGGGGGGTAGGAGATGTGACTTTCTCAGCCTCAGCTTAATAAAGCTACTAAACGGTATCCTTGGTACCAGCTAATTTAGAACAGCTTTATGGGGCGTGCGTGTTCACTAAACTGGACCTCAGAAACACATATAATTTGGTGCGGATTCGAAAGGGAGATGAGTGGAAAACCGCCTTTATCACCTTTGGCCTCACTAACACCCCCGCGGTCTTCCAAGCATTTATTAATGATGTGCTCAGGGAATTCTTACATCAAGGGGTTATCGTTTACCTGGACGATGTCTTGATCTTCTCGGGTAATATGGCCTCCCATGTCGCGTTGGTGCACCGGGTCCTTGCCCAACTTCTTGCAAATGGTCTCTATGTTAAAGGGGAGAAGTGCGCATTCCACCAGGGGTCTACCTCATTCTTGGGGTTTATTATCTCCTATAATGGGATAGAGATGGACCCAAACAAGGTCAAAGCGGTTCTGGACTGGTCGACACCGGCCACACCCCGAGACCTACAGCGCTTCCTAGGATTTGCTAATTTTTATCGGAGGTTTAACCAAAATTTCAGTCAAATTGCACTAACCTCTAGTCTCAGCGGCAGCTCTTCTGCGTTGCGCTGGAGTTCGGAGGCGGATCGGGCCTTTAACACCCTTAAACAGAGCTTTTCATCGAAGCCTGTTTTGGCCCATCCTGATCCCGAACGACAGTTTATCGTGGAAGTGGATGCCTGAGGCCGGCACCATCCTTTCCCAGACTACTGGTGATTAGCTAATGCCATTCCCATCGCATACTTTTCCTGTAAGTTCCTGCCTGCCGAGTGTAACTATGGGATCGGAGATCGAGAGCTTTTGGCCATCAAATTAGCCTTGGAGGAATGGAGTCATTGGCTCATGGGTTCCTCTCATTCTGTACTTATAATCAAGGACCATAAGAACTTAGAGTATGTTAAGGGTGCGCGGCGCCTTAATGCTCGCCAGGCCCGATGGGCTCTATTTTTTAAATCAATTTGATCTTCAGATCTTGTTTCATTCTGGTGTCCAGAATAGCCGGGCTGATGCTCTGTCCAGAAACCATGGCCCATCGGAGTCCGATCCTAAACAGGGGAATCCCATAATCCCTGCACACAAGTTGATAGGGCAAATCCAGTGGGAGCTCGATTCCCAGATACAGGAGGCGCTGCGCAACCTTACCACGCCGCCTGAATGTCCGTCGGGGGTTACTTCCCCCGAAAAATGGCGTTTCCCAACCATTTAGGTCCAGGGTAATTATGTGGGCTCATGCCTCTCTAAGTACCGGTCACCCAAGAGTATTACGTACCACCCAACTTATCCAGCGGAAGTACTGCTGGGAGTCCTTACAGGCTGACATATAAACCTTTGTACGTTCTTGTTCCACCTGCGCAGCCTGTAAGACTCCCCGGGAGCTACCGGCTGGTAAGCTCTGCCCCCTACCGGTGCCGGAGAGGCAGAGATAACGTCATCCTCACGGTCCTCGATCGCTTCTCTCGGGCAGTCAAATAGTTTCCCCTTAAGGGTCTGGCCTCGACATTTGAAATAGCCGAATTGCTTTTTACCAGGGTCTTTACTGCATTCGGCATCCCTGAAGTTATTTTATCAGATAGAGGACCCCAGTTCACTCCTGCAGTCTGGAGGGCTTTTTGCAAGAAGTTGAACTCTTCCATCAGTTTAACTTCCGGCTTCCACCCTCAAACCAATGGGGCCTGCGAGCGCTCGCATCAAGAAATTAATTAATTTCTCCGCATCTATGCCCATCGTAATCCTTCTGACTGGTTGCGCTACCTCCCCTGGGCAGAGATCGCTCAGAACTCGCTGCGTCACTCGGCTACCGGCATCACCCCATTCCAATGTGTACTGGGTTACCAACCGCCCTTTGATCGATGCGGTCATTCGGAGGTACAAACGGTTCGCTGGTTCGCGCTCGAGTTCCCAACTCCCCAATTTAGGGTAGGCGACATGGTATGGCTTAATACCCAGGACATCAGATGTCGCCAGGGTACACGTAAACTCCTGCCCTGGTTTTTGGGGCCTTTTCGGGTGGAGGCGGTTATCAATGAAGTGGCGGTACATCTCCAGTTACCTAGCCATCTTCGGATCCATTCTACGTTCCACGTCTCCCTTCTGAAACCTTTTGTTACAGGTCCGCTCGATGACAATTGGAGGGAGACGGGTGGGGAGACAACCGAGGGAGAAGAGTCCAACATTTACTCGGTTGCCTCCCTGTTGGATTCCCATCGACACAAGGGCCTTTTGCAGTACTTATTCGAGGGTTTTGGTCCGGAGGAGAGGAGCTAGGTTTCTGCTGAGGACATCCTGGACCAGAGCCTCATTCTGGATTTTCACCGGGATTACCCTGACCGTCCCGCCCCAGGCCCCAGAGGTCGTCCACCCTGCCGAGGTAAAAATATCCCAGGTCTCAGCGATGGGCTCCTCGGGATGAGCTGCCTATTTCAGGAGAGGGTAATGTCACACACACACCCACTTCCACTGTTCCGTCTACCTCACCGCCACACACACCCACCGCTACACCTGATGCGCCTTCCACCAATCAGCGCTCTCCCTCTCCTGATTAATAGATCCAGGTGTACCTCATTAGCGGGAGCTCTAATTAAGCCGGCGTCCCGGATCCACCAGTGCAGAATTTTCTGGTTACGTGCGTATGCTATGGTGCGTCTGTTCGTTTGGCTCTCGCCTCGTACTCACATTTTGCTGCTGCGATCCGGTTCTGCCCGTTGGTGTTTTCTACGATGGTTTACCTGTGAGCAGGTGAAGGATCACGGACTCCAGTTCCCTCGTGTTCACCTCGCTGCATTCCTTACCATCTCATCATCTGGTCTCTCGGGGATTCCGACGACTGGTGACGTCCGGTAACTTTGTTTGCTCATTTCGCACTACTGACTGTGTTTATTATTGCTTATGCAATAAAGACCTTTTTATTTGCTGAAAACCTCACGCTTCCTGCGTTTCCTCCGGTAGCGTGACACATTTATTATTTTACGGCACATTAATAAGTAAACATAATGTTCAAAATTTATTCTGTTGCTGTTTTTAGTTACTATTATTAGTTGTTTAATTAAAAACTGCCATATCTAACATAAGGATCAAATATCAGATCTCCATAACAAATCAAATGATGGCCAGGTTAACAATGTCTGCCTCCAGCACTGTCGACCAAAGGTATTAAAGGAGAAAAAGAGGGCGAAAATGAGAAAGTGAGACAGAAAGGGTAAGAGGGTAAATGTGAGTGTTGGAAGATAAAAAGAGTTAGCTGATATAATGAAAAGTAAAGTAAGAGAGTTAGCTAAAATAATGAAAAGTGGAAGGATTTACATAAATCCTCTGTAAGAAAGAAACCAAGTTGAAGCGATGTAAGGCTCGGAACATTATGATTGGTTTAAACCAGGGGTCTCAAACTCAAATTACCTGGCGGCCACTAACCAGGCTGTGTTTTCGATGAGGGGCCAGATTAAAGAATTGCAACAAAAAGCAACGAGAAAATAGAAAATCAACTATTTATATAATAACTATGTACACATATTGTAATTCAAATACATTTTGTACATTGTACATTCAAATACATTCAGTGTTTGCTCAGTGTTTGCTACCAGAAACTTTACAGTACTTCTTCTGACACAAATGAGCCACATTTGCTTTAAGTGAGTTTGCAGTGGACACTCTGATGATGGACATCGGTCAGTCTGGATCTGTGCTTGGATTTATTAAATTTTACAGTTGAGAAGAGTTTTTCACACACATATGTACTTTTTTCCAAGTCAACTTTTATTTTATTTTTTGAGAGTTTCGAAGGTGACATTTTTGCTAACAAAATGTTTTTGCTGGGAATGGTGAGCGCATGCGTAGTGTAGTGTCACATCCACTTTACCTTCTGTACCTACTATTCCCCTTCCTGCCACTGGTGGCGCTTGGAGTTCTTCTCCAGAATTCTGATTACTACTTTCTGTTTATCTCTCTATCTCGCTGTTTGGTTGGATTGGCTGCTTGCGTCTGATCTTCGGTAATGCGCTGTTTGCGCTCTCCTCTCTTCTGTTTTATGAATTACCTCTCTGGAGAGTTTTTTTCCCTGAGTGTCAGTAATCATCTTCATCGCGGCATTACACCATCACGTTACAGGGGTTTGAGCGCAGTTTTCAATAAACCAGTTGTAGAATGTTGTGCTGTAACATGGGCACTTTGCTTAAGGTATGCGTTGCGGGTGGACGAATAAAGGTGTGACACACGAGAGATGTACGATACATGTGGAAAAGAGTAAAGCGAGTTTCTATTACTACACGAGTCTGTGTCTTTTATTAACACAAGCGACACGTCTACACCAGTGACTGTTATACTGTTCATCGACTTTGACTTCGTTTCTGAGTACAACCCGTTACACGTAGAGACGTGCAGCTTACGAGTGGGTTGGGTTTACGCACCTGGTGCTAATCACCAGGCAACGCAGTGTATTTTTACAAAAATAAAGACACACAAACACCACATTACAAATTAAGATAAAATATAAAAAATAACAAAATAATGTATAAATAATTAAACCAAATTGCGGGCCAGATTATTCTTATAAATTTTTTTTTTTAAATGCTTATTTTGTTAAACCTTGAGGGGCCGTATAAGACTGGCACTTTGAGACCCCTGGTTTTAACTGTACTATAATGTGACAAATGGGAGTGAAAATAAGATATTAATGTACATGTAATGAAAAAATGTTTAAAAAGGTAATGAGAGAAACGATGGATATTGATGTAGTGTGAATCAATGTCAACAGTGCATATACTCCACATGCTGGTGTTGTAGAGGAGAATTAACATATCTGGTGTAAGTTAAGTAGAAAAATGTACCTAAAAAAAATTGTAATTAGAGCTTACTTCAGTGTGCAAGAGTGATTTAGAAGTGTTAAAAACAAGATACACCTGAAGAGAGTTACTTATTTACCATGATGAGTCCAGTGGTGATGTGTTCTGAACAGCCATGACACAGCTCTCCAAACTTAGCCCAGTAGTCCTTTCTACAGAAGAGACGACCATCTTTCTCATAATACCAGTGTGATAGAGGGACACTGCATTCACAGCATCTGAGACACAGACAGGCCAGGATGTAACTGACTGATGACGCTCCAATCATCCAGACACAGCAAAATATATCGTGTATGTCTATACAGACAGACAGACAGACAGACAGACAGACAGACAGACAGATAGATAGATAGATTTTGGTTTCCTGTGATTGACAGCAGCACAGGAGCAGTGTAGGGGTGGGGTAGTTGTGAGTTATGTTTGTGGAAACATTTAAAACATGCTAACGCATTTTGGGAAGAATAATCCACATTGATAACATAACCGGAGCTCATTAAAATGATTAATTTTCGCTACTTTTTACTTGACTAAACCTACATTTTTTATGAGTTAACATGTGCGCGCTTAATCCTCGACTCCTGAGATGTGAAATCAGACAGAACTAATCCATTACTGAAGTAATAAACATGTACTCTCTACCAAAAACTGGTAGACAATGATTATTGTAATGCTCTGCTTGCCAGTATCCCAGCTTGCACAATCAGGACTCTACAACTGAATCAAAACTCTGCAGCCCGACTTGTGTTCAACTAGCCCAAGCAAACTCATGTCACTTCACTGTTCATTTTTCTCCATTGGCTCCTTGTAATTGATCGCATTCAGTACAAGGGCATTCAGTACACCATTTCTGGATCTGCCCCCTCTTACCTTAACTCTATATTTTCAAAATACACTCCAACTTGTTTACTACATTCTAGTGATGAATGTCGGAATGATTCTCTCAACTCAGTCTGTAAGGCAGAGTCATTTCACATCTTTATGAAACAACTAAAAAAAATTTCCACCGGGAATTTTTTTTTTAGTGTTTGTAAGTCACTTTGGATAAGCTAAATGCTTTTCTTTGTTAAATGACTAAATGTAAATGTATATGTTAATGTTGTACATTTTCATTACAATTTTCACATTGTTTTTGTCTATACTCTGGTACAAAGGGAAAATTTTAGAAAGCTGTTCTACACTGAAGACTTCTTCTTAGCCATCATTCCTTTAATCTTGAGTCTTCCCCAGTTATAGCATCACAGTCCTTATATTTCTTGATTTCAAATTGAAATAACATAATGGTCACAGTGCTGTATATCTCTGTGCTTGATTTTCCCTAACCATTCCGCCACCTCCATCATCTCTACCAGCACGTCTAATGTGACATTATTTGCCTAATAGGGCCACCCATGAATCAAGATATGTCACATATGTTTGATGAAGCATAAATAGTGCGCTTTTAAAGCTTTAAGGCACATGAGTATTGAAGTGGAGGGCCATTACACCTATATCCTGTGATTTATTTATAATAGTTCAAATACTCATGTGCCTTTTTGCTTTTATAAAAAGGTTATAAAAAATTATAATAAAAAAGTCATAACTATGTTTATTTAATCAAATAATGAATAAAGTTGACATAACCCAGTCTGTTTTTTTGCTGATGAGCTTTGATGTGCAGTTACAGACATCATTTTTCTTGTGTCCAATATTTTTAACATTAGCTTGGCACAATAAGCGTTCAGAGGTGTGCATTATTGTCAAAAATGTCATGGTTGTAAATTCAGTTTTAAAAATTAGAATTACCTGTTTAATAAATTCCAATAAATAAAAGAAAACTTTCACTTAAAACACTGCATCCTTATTTAATAATAACAAAGAAATTATAGAGTTCATTTCTTACACTTGACATGATTGACTGCAGCAAGGATTTTGTATTATTTGAACCAGACAATTTTTGACAACATTTGACAACAAGCAAACAGGCAAAAGCACAAGATCACCAATAAGTATGTGAAATAAACAGTATACGCATCAAAATCAAACCAAATCAAATCAAATCAGGTTTATTAGTCACATGCGTAGCTATACAGGGTACAGCCAGCAGTGAAATTCTTTTCTGATATCTCCACAAAAGGATAAGTAAAACAAAGTAAAATAAAATATGTATTTACAATTTACAATTAAAGTTTAAAAAAGAGAAACTGTATAAATATGGCACTGTAACGGATATAGACTAAAAATTGTTTTATAAGTTATTATTAAAGTCAGTGGTGCATCTATTTGCAAGTAATGCAGTGCAGGTTTAAAAGTCATTTAGGAATTTAGATATTAAGAACCTTAAGGAAACTAAACACACTGCTGGCAAAAGAGGATATCAGGAGTCAAACTTATCTAGACTGCTTAAAAATGTGCAGCAGTTTAATGCTACATCTGAAGACCTTTGTTTGACTTTGTATTAGAGGGCCTGCCCTCGTTTTTGCATTTAATAACAATTTAATGTTTCAATTAATTAAACTGGTGGTGAAGAAATGGTTAGCAGACAAAAACATTAACGTTTTGCAGTGGCCCAGCCAGAGTCCTGACTTGAATCCAATTGAGCATCTGTGGAGGGAGCTAAAGATCAGGGTGATGGCAAGGAGACCCTCCAACCTCAAAGAGTTGGAGCTCATTGTAAAGATGAATGGGCAAAAATACCAGTGGAGACATGCAAAAAGCTGGTCAGCAATACAGGAAGCATTTGATTGCTGTAATTGTTAATAAAGGCTTTTCTATTAATTATTGAGAAGGGTATGAATAATTTTGGACATGCCACTTTTTGTTCAAATGTGAATAAAAGCTGAGAAATATTTTTTACCACAATGATGCCTAGTGATCAACCGATTGATCGGCCAGCCAATTGATCAGGCTGATTTTTGGCATTTTTAGATAATAGGCATCGGCCGATATATGAGCGCAAAAGGCCGATATTTAAACAATGCCTACAGGCAACGCTGTGGGCAGCTCCGTCATTCTGGCTCAATGACTGAATAAAGTCATTTGATTTAACTTTTGCTTAGAGTGGCCCCTAGTATTCTTCCGGCAGAACGTCACTCAATGCTCAAGGGACTATGGATTGGTGGTGTATTAAAACTGCTGTACGCCTCATGAGAGAAAACGGTTTCTCTTTCAACTCTCAGTATTTGTTACTGGCTGCTCTTTGTAATGTATAAAGTGTTTACTGTCTGCATAATTAGAGCGATTATGTTCTTTAGAGAGAAAATGCCAATAGTTTTATTTGGAACTGTAACCTTAGCAACCACTTGAACAGCTAAACTGGCTAACAAATACTAATTAGCGTTAGCTAACGCTATAATAATGTTCCGGGATGCTAGTTGTAACATATAAACATTGTTATACATGTCACGCTTGCTTACCTCGACCTAAAGCAGCTGCTCAAGTGAAGCGCAGAAAATGCGCCTAAATGCGCTGAAGGGAGCCAGGCACGCAGGTAGCAGATCCAAAGGAATTTATTAAAGGTGTAGGGACACCAAAAAACACAGAGGTATAACAAGCAAGCGAACATAAACTACGACGTGCACGGAGAAAGGGGAACACAGGAAATAAATACACACAGACACCCGACCACGTGCACAAAACAAACCAATGAAAGGAAAGAGTTAATTAACTAAACTAACGACCATGAACGAAAGTTAATTAATTCAAAGAATAATGCTATATATCGCTAGCACTAACTGACACTAGCTTACAGGCAGTGTTGTGCCAGTTCACAGTTCAGTTCATACATGCTCATAGTCAACATTTTATGTTCAAAGTTCACTATTTTAATTCTGAACTAGTTCAAGTTTAGTTCATTTCAAATAAGTACTTTTTTCACACTACAAACTACACTATTTGTATGTTAAAATTTAATTTTTTTTATCTAAATTAGCTGTACACTGAAACTTTAATTAATAATGTGTAATTTAAAGTTGTATGTTTTTAATATTGCTCTCTGTATTACAAAAAGTAGAGTAAACAGTGATAAACTGTCTGATTACTTTTGTGTCTTGTTTATTATTATTATTATTATTATTATTATTATTATTATTATTGTACTTTATTAGTTGCAATAAAAACTATATATATCGGCCATCGGCCACTTCTGTCGTCTAAATATCGGCATCGGCCATTAAAAAAAACATATCGGTCGTTCACTAATGATGCCTCTTGTACATCATCGTATTATCTCCTGGGAGATGCCTATGTCGTCTCCAGTCAAGAATAAAATTGCTGGTTGAATAAAAGTAAATTTAAGTCAAAATTTGCCAGGGGAATGAATAATTTCGGGCTTGACTGTGTATTTTTTTACTTTATTTTATTTTTTTCAGTATATAATATTATATATTCTTTAACACATTTCCTGGGATTAAAAATGCTTGAGAGATTTTTGTTTTCTGTTGTCTTTTAACAGTAAACAGACGTGAAGTTACGTTCTTATTACAATTTACACTTTTTTTTTTTTATTTGATAAACACTGTGTGAATAGAATACTTTTTTTGTATCTCAATAAAAAAGTAAATGGTTTTCTTGTTGATTTATTTGAAATGTAAAATAATTTATTGAATAGTAGTGAATCGGGGAACTCTAAAGTATCAATATCAAATCAAATAGTCCTGAAGGCTCCGATGTACACCCCTAGTAGCAACAGCGTAGCACCAAGCACCGGAGCACATAAAAGAAACACAGTAAGGCAATAAAAAGGTTAGAAAGAGCTTGCTACAAAGATGCTTTGCAAAGTAAAAGTCAGAACTGGAAGACTAAATACAGGAGAACAGCATATGAAATGTTTATACGAATGTGAGAAGGGATAATAACAGGTCATCGAGCTCTACCGGGGTCAATCTTTTTTAGGCTTTTATACTCAAACCTGTTTACACAAATCAGTATTGTCGAATCTGTTAGAATTGCTCTTTTGTTAAAAACATTTCAGCAAATAGCATGGAGGAAACCTGATTTTAGTACACCAAAATACACAGAATACAGCACAAATGTAAAACCAACACTGTAAGCCCATCCAGGGGAGAACACTTCGTGCGCTGGGCAGATACACCCAGGACAGGTCACCAATCTATCACTGGGCACACTCACACACACAAACACACTCTATATGGGGCAATTTGGAGAATTCAATTGACCTTGATCCATGTTTTTGGACTGTGGGAAGAAACCAGAGAACCCAGAGGAAAGCCACGTGGACACGGGGAGAACATGGAAACACCCACCCAGATTGGGATTCGAACTGGGAATCCCTAGCGCTGAGAGGAGAACATGCTAAACCACTAAGCCACCGTGCTGCCCCCAAACAGAACATGAACATTAATAAAAGCAAATGCATTTTGAGTTTGACATTGTAAAAAAATTCACTCCCCCACTCTAAATAAAAGTGGAACATTTTAGTTCTTTTTGAGCTCATCTTGTCAGTCAAATAAAGTGCAAAAACACAAACAGAAACTATCTAATGTAGATAATTCGCGAGGCAGTTCTTCTTCGGGGGGGGGGGGGGGCCCCCCCCCCCCCCCCCCCCCCCCCCCCCCCCCCCCCCCCCCCCCCCCCCCCCCCCCCCCCCCCCCCCCCCCCCCCCCCCCCCCCCCCCCCCCCCCCCCCATTTCATAACCAGCTGAAAATGTTATGTGGTTGGCAGAAAGGAAGTGAGACTCAAATTTTACGCACGCCTCTCAATCTGACACTTTTAGAAAATGCTATAGATAAAATAATAACTCAGAAACTTCACATGAAGTTAGGACACCTAAAATTCTGTTCCATACCACACAAAATACTTATACAAATGTAAAGATGATGGTCACACTGTAGGCCAGTCTTTCCTTGCGTAAAACTAGAAAAACTAATACACTATAGGCTTACTTTCCTCCTTGTAAGTGATTACTGAAGCATTGATCATATGCTGCAGGGAGAGAGAACATTAGAACTGTAATTGATTAAATTTAAATACTCTAATAAAGTCTCTTCATTTCAGAAGGAGTCAAGGATTGACTGGAAAAGACTGGTCTAAAAACTTTTTACACACACATATATAAAGTTTATACAAATACAATACATAAAAATACAAATACACTGGTGTTTATTGTGACACCAGTGAGGGATTGTCCTGTCAAGTCCTGTCCTGTCAATCCTTGCCCTAGAGCTAGTGATTACAAGCATGGAGCCACATTCCATGTGCATTGAATTGGTCGACCACTACACAGTACAGCACATTGGTCAGCCAGAGCTGTTGTAAGTGATTGGACTCGATTAAAAAAACCTGACTTAACTATGTCATAAAAAGCAAACAACAAAATCTAGATCTGACACTTTAAGTAAAGGCTATAGATAAAATAGTAAAATAACTCAAAAACGTCACATGAAGTTGGGACACCTAAGAATTCTGTCACATACCACACAAAATCCTTATACAAATGTTAAAATGATGGTCACACTGTAGGCCAGAATTTCCTAGCGCAAAACTAGATAAACTAATGAACTACAGACTTACTTTCTTTCTTGTAAATGATTTCTGAAGCGTTGGTCCCTCCGTGACATCTTCCCTTTGAGAGTGAGGCCTGTCTTGTAAGTTTGAAGAGGAAAGCTCAGGTTAAAGATATGAGAACCACAAGCATTAAAAACCACAGGCTAGGCATTTTTACTAAATTTCGGTGAACTGCTGAACTTCGTCTCTAGCTTGCACTTGCTCAATTGTCTGTCCTGTTTCAAAGGACAGCTGCTTTCAAATCCCCCTTTCTGTCATTTCCTGTGTTCTGAGCTCATTCACAGCTTACTTGGGAGCATTAAAAACCCAAGGACAGGCCATTTCCTTTCCCTCCCACAACCACAACGTACGGTTGGTGCTGTACTACTAGTTAAAATAGAAAAATTATGACATCCCTGATAAGTACATTTCCATCTCTACTTTTACAGTTTTACCAAAATGAATTAGATCAGTGAACAAAAGTCTATACATTACGTTCCACCATGTTTAGTGTGGCGTTCTTTTGTTATATTTAACAATTGCTTTTAAATGCAGTGTATAATAAAGCCCATTGCTTTTTGGAAAAATCCTGTCTCCAGTCCTTATTTATGCCTACTGGTTACAGTTTCATGCCAAAACCCAGGACGGATAAGGACGCACGTGGCATTCACATGCGTGCTGCACGGGCATGTTCTTCATCATTTGTAGAGGGTGTGGTACTGAAATTATGCTGTTCCAGTGAGCCCGCTTAACTAAGTAGAGTATGCAGAATCTCTAGTCAGTTATGCTGGAGTCACATGCCACACTGTCAATCAAATTCTGTTTATTACTAAATACTGTGCTTTATTAGCTCCAACTCATCATCTCTTTATCCAATGAAGCCACTACTGGATGTGTGCAGTCCTGCAGGATGTTTTATAGTTTTACAATTGTTAAATATGGACATCTGATCACCAAACAATCTGTACATGTCCGTCCTTCAACATGCTGCCTGGCCGTTCAAGGACGATGGCCCACCCAAGGTTTCTTCCTTAAAACGACATACGTTTTTTTCTTGCCACTGTCATGTCAGCTTGCTTGTTGGGGATTTAAAGGCTCACAACACTATAAAGCTGATTTGTGACAATGTATTATTGTAAAAAGTGCTATATAAATAAACTACAAGAACTTGAAATTTCACTGGGGTTTACGCCCTGGCCAAAGCTTTCGGCTTTCTGTTAGAGCGAGGTGGGCAGGGCAAGCGGAAGTTCCATTGGCTAATATTGCATATACAGTACCTTTACATCACAAACTTGTAGATGGTTGTCCACAATTAAGCATTGAAAATGTTAAGGATCTCATAAAAATTGTTTTGACATATCGGAGCATTTGGACTGAAATCCCACTGTGCAGTAACCAAAACCCTCGTCAGCATGAAGAAATAAAAGGCTAGACTAACTTTTGCTGAACAACATGTTGTGTAGACAGAGGAGAAGTGGTCCAAAGTTTACTTTAGTAATGAAAGCAGGTTTAATTTATGTGAGGAAGTCAATAAAAGCTAAAGGAGGAAGTGTCATGTTATGGGTAAAGTATTCAGCAGCAAGCGTTGGGTCTCTAAAAATACTCAAATGATAAAACGGCCAGACCAGTGTCCTGAACTAAACCCAAAAAAAAAAACTTTGGAAAATTCATGGTGACAAAGATTTGGCCAAGAAACTTCAGTTACCACTTCAGTTACCAGAGCAGCGTGGGAGACTAGTACTGTCCTGTAGTCACAGCTGTTTATGAAGAATATTTAATGTTCAAGTTAATGCTTGATATGCTGAAAGTTGTTTCAGTGTTAATTTGATATCTGTGGCTAAAAGTTTTCTTCTGTTTTCTCAGAGAACCTGTAAATCTGTGTTAATTTTTGATACTTCTTAAATTTCAGTGTACTGCTCAAGATTGGCCTTTGCAGTTAGTTTATTTTTGGCTTCTTGTTGAGCTCAGGACATTGCACCTTAGGAGGCTTTGCATCTTAACTGTTTTGTTTTTGGCCATCTAGTTTAAGAGATTGATGCAGCACATGCAGTTTTTTTCACCCTGAATTTTGTAGTCAGCTAGGGCTATCAGTCTAGCTACTACCCTTGATGTTATAGAGAGTAATAGACTGGTAGCGATGTGGGTGACTTACAGAATGCCTATGAATCCAAGGTCCAAGGACAAGAAAATGCCTCTCTCAGAGCCTCAGAGTCTGAGCCATTTATCACACACCAGGCACCATGGAAAAGTTTGGATTTATGAATATACTGGAAGAAGTCATGTTAACTTATGCTGAGGAAGGACAAAATCCTGGTTTCAGTCTTACAAGAAACTGCTACTTTCTGAACAGCCCATTATTCCTTTTTCTGCATTTAAAACAATTAAAATTTAGTTCATAAATAGTTTATGTTATTATTTGGATTTTTGTGTGTTGCGCCCAGTGCCTTTATAAACATGGAAATACTGTGAACACCAGTGAATACCAAGAAGGCAGCAGGCCCTGAATAAATTTGTGGCTGATTCATAAAAGCCTGTATAAAAGCTCAGCATTTAACACTATTACTCCCTCAAACTCACCCTGAAGTTGGATGATCTGGGTCTTAACCCATCCATATGTGACTAGACCTCCAACTTTCTGATGGACAAAGCACAGTTCGGCTAGGCAAGCATGTCTCACCCACCCGCATCCTCAAAACTGAAGCCCCTCAGGGCTGCGTCCTAAGCCCTCTGCTGTACTCACTGTAAATATAAAACTGCGTGGCCACTTTCAACAAGCTTTCAGCTCAACAAGCTTCATTAAGTTTGGCCATTCGAAGAGTTGAAAATTTTAAATATCTTGGCATTAACATCTGGCAGGATTTGTCATGGGGTTGCAACATCAACACTATAGCAAAGAGGACCCGGCAGCATCTTTATCACCACATTCATCTAAAGTACTTCAGACTGCCCTCTAATGTACAAACATTCTACTCATGCACCATCGAGATCATCCTCACTGAGAACATCACAGCTTGGTTCAGGAACAGCACCCAGCAGGAAAGGCAGAGACTCTGGAGAGTGATACAATCAGCTGAATGCATCACTAGAATGGAACTTCCTGACCTGCAAACCATCTACAGAAAACAGTGCTGGACCAGGGCCAGAAAGATTGCAAAGGACCCCAGTTTTCCCAGTAATGTACTGTTCTCTCCGTTATCCTCACCCTAACATATCCTATCCTAACATGTACACATAGTAAACTTGCAATTACCACATCGCACACACTGCACTACAATGACTGTGTCACTGAATGTCACGGTCTCACAGAAAAACACATCACTACCACATCACTAACACTATCATTACAAGCATTTCATTACAAGTTATACTTTGTAGTGCTGTGCATGTGACGAATAAATGTTCATTTGACTTAAAATACTTTAAATAATATTATTAGGATTCAGTCTTTTTCTCAAGTGTTTTAAGCACAGTGCAATTCTTTTGCATATAGCTGTATGTAGCGTTCATGCATGTATGAGATACAGTGTGATGAGTCCTTTCAGTTTAACACCTGCTTTTACAGTCAGATGACACATGACATCTATCACAAAAATCCATCACTGCAACAACATAATCACATGCTTGTTTCCCTGAACTTGTGTCTCAATATGGGTGTGCAATTATGGCAGTGACAGGCTTGTGGTTACGGAATCAACCTTAAAGGTGAAGGTCCATGGTTTAATTCCTGGTCCCACCAAGTACTATGGCTGAAATCTCCTTGGGCAAGGCACCTAACCACAATTGCTTTCTGGGCACCATGTACAGGGCTGCCCACTGCTTACATGTGCTTACTTCAGCAAATGGGTGTTGTTTTTGTCACATAAAAGTGTGACATAAAAAGCAGGAAGTTAAAAAAAAATGAACATAACCATCCAGGCAGAGCATAAGGTAATCTTAAATAATTAGCTCCAACCAAGAGGTTGTGAGAACTGATAGTTGACTCAAATTCATACTGAATATGGGTAAGAAGTTCTCTACAAGTGCCAACACAATGGGTGCTTCATCATTAGGGCTGCAACTAACGATTATTTTGATAATCATTTAATCAGTCAATTATTTTTTTGATTAATCGATGAAGTGGATAAATCAAAAAAAATTTTCCATGTCTTTACATTTACATTTAATCATTTAGCAGACGCTTTTATCCAAAGCGACTTACAAATGAGAACACCACAAGTCAGTAGTTATGAAGAAAACTAGCTACACTGTAGAATTATTAAACAGGTCAATAAATGCCTGGTTTTATTAGATGGCTTTGAAAAAGCCATCTATTGTTATTAGATGGCTTTTGAAAAAAGCCATCTATTGTTATTACTCATATTCTTATTAGATGGCTTTTGAAAAAAGCCATCTATTGTTATTACTCATATTCTTATTAGATGGCTTTGAAAAAGTCATCTATTGTTATTACTCATTAGATGGCTTTTGAAAAAAGCCATCTCTTGTTATTACTCATATTCTTATTAGATGGCTTTTAAAAAAAGCCATCTATTGTTATTACTCATATTCTTATTAGATGGCTTTGAAAAAGCAATCTATTGTTATTACTCATTAGATGGCTTTTGAAAAAAGCCATCTATTGTTATTACTCATATTCTTATTAGATGGCTTTGAAAAAGGCATCTATTGTTATTACTCATATTCTTATTATTAGATGGCTTTGAAAAAGCCATCTATTGTTATTACTCATATTCTTATTAGATGGCTTTGAAAAAGCCATCTATTGTTATTACTCATATTCTTATTAGATGGCTTTGAAAAAGCCATCTATTGTTATTACTCATATTCTTATTAGATGGCTTTGAAAAAGCCATCTATTGTTATTACTCATTAGATGGCTTTGAAAAAGCCATCTATTGTTATTAGATGGCTTTTGAAAAAAGCCATCTATTGTTATTACTCATATTCTTATTATTAGATGGCTTTGAAAAAGCCATCTATTGTTATTACTCATTAGATGGCTTTGAAAAAGCCATCTATTGTTATTACTCATATTCTTATTATTCTTCTTATGACCGATTTCTGCGATTAATTCAGCCCGAACCGCTCGACGTACAGACTCGGTTCGAACACCGTTACGTAGGTGATGATTACGGGACCTGTGCTATGTATTTTTGGAGTTTGTAACATTTATAGTTTTTAATAAAATTAAGTTTTAAGAGAAAAAAATCCCCATAGGAAATTAATGGGGCCGATCTTTGAACGGCCATAACTCGGCCATTTTTAGAGCTACAGCAACGAAACTTCACAGACTTAGACTGGGGGTAAATCTCTGCAAAAATCCAAATTTATAGAAAGATTGGACTTTCCGTTCAATCTGCATCATATTACATCAGAATAATCCCCAAATGATCTAGTTTGTAACCGTGTCTTTGGTTAAGCGATAGGTGCACGATTTCCCGAGTTATGAGCGTTTGTTTGGAGTAAGGAAATACCGGACTTTTTTTTCCGACATGAAGTGCTAACGGGGGGGGGGGGGGGGGCTGCGCGCGCGAGGGGGGGGGAGGCTGCTAACTCTCACACACGTCAGAGAACACACAGTGCTCCTGTAAAAGCATAAACAGGGCTTTAAATGGCACTTTCTCCGAATTTTAACCCCTTCATGGGCCCAGCATTCAAAGCCATCTCCGTAGTTCCTACTGGAAATACAAGTCTAGTATTCTTATTATTCTTCTTATGACCGATTTACAGACACGTACAGACTCGGTTCGAACACCGTTACGTAGGTAATGATTACGGGACCTGTGCTATGTATTTTTGGAGTTTGTAACATTTATAGTTTTTAATAAAATTAAGTTTTAAGAGAAAAAAATCCCCATAGAAAATGAATGGGGCTGATTTTTGAATGGCCATAACTCGGCCATTTTTTGAGCTACAGCTACGAAACTTCACAGACTTAGACTGGGGGTAAATCTCTGCAAAAATCCAAATTTGGATTGGACTTTCCGTTCACATTTTATCGATCTTTGAATATCACCCCATTATTTCCTATGGTGGCTGTTAGAGCGGGTGACGTCATCCCCGCTCTGTTTGAGGAATGATTTTTTTTCCGCCAAACAAACCTCTGTAAAATCGTGAAACTTTCACCTAGAAACTCCATTTTACCCTTAGATTTCCCGAGTTATGAGCGTTTGGGGCTGCGCGCGCGAGGGGGGGGAGGCTGCTAACTCTCACACACGTCAGAGAACACACAGTGCTCCTGTAAAAGCATAAACAGGGCTTTAAATTGCACTTTCTCCGAATTTTAACCCCTTCATGGGCCCAGCATTCAAAGCCATCTCCGTAGTTCCTACTGGAAATACAAGTCTAGTTATTAGATGGCTTTGAAAAAGCCATCTATTGTTATTACTCATATTCTTATTATTCTTCTTATGACCGATTTCTGCGATTAATTCAGCCCGAACCGCTCGACGTACAGACTCGGTTCGAACACCGTTACGTAGGTAATGATTACGGGACCTGTGCTATGTATTTTTGGAGTTTGTAACATTTATAGTTTTTAATAAAATTAAGTTTTAAGAGAAAAAAATCCCCATAGGAAATGAATGGCCCCCCCCCCCCCCCCCCCCCCCCCCCCCCCCCCCCCCCCCCCCCCCCCCCCCCCCCCCCCCCCCCCCCCCCCCCCCCCCCCCCCCCCCCCCCCCCCCCCAACGAAACTTCACAGACTTAGACTGGGGGTAAATCTCTGCAAAAATCCGAATTTGTAGAAAGATTGGACTTTCCGTTCACTTTTTATCGATCTTTGAAAATCACCCCATTATTTCCTATGGGGGCTGTTAGAGCGGGTGACGTCATCCCCGCTCTGTCTGAGGAATGATTTTTTTTCCGCCAAACAAACCTCTGTAAAATCGTGAAAATTTCACCTAGAAACTCCATTTTACCCTTAAACGATAGAGATACTCGTTCTTTCTAACATGACAAAGTGTCATGAGGATTGAATTTTTAGTTTTCGAGTTATGAGCGTTTGTTTGGCAGGACTGCCTGAAAAGCTTCCATAGACTTCAATATAAACGGCTGTAAGATAAATCTTCTAAGTTTCTAAATCGTCATAACTCGGTCATTTCTTATTCAATCTGCATCATATTACATCAGAATAATCCCCAAAGGGTCTAGATTGTAACCGTGTCTTTGGTTAAGCGATAGGTGAAAGATTTCTCGAGTTATGAGCGTTTGTTTGGAGTAATGAAAAACCGGATTTTGCCATAGACATTCATTATAACGGTAAAGAGAGAAATCTTCTAAGTTTCTAAATCGTCATAACTCGGTCATTTCTTATTCAATCTGCATCATATTACATCAGAATAATCCCCAAAGGTTCTAGGTTGTAACCGTGTCATTGGTTAAGCGATAGGAGATTTCCCGAGTTATGAGCGTTTGTTTGGAGTAAGGAAATACCGGACTTTTTTCCCGACATGAAGTGCTAACGGGGGGGGGGGGGGGGGCTGCGCGCGCGAGTGGGGGGGGGGGGAGGCTGCTAACTCTCACACACGTCAGAGAACACACAGTGCTCCTGTAGAAGCATAAACTGGGCTTTAAATGGCACTTTCTCCGAATTTTAACCCCTTCATGGGTCCAGCATTCAAAGCCATCTCCGTAGTTCCTACTGGAAATACAAGTCTAGTTCTTATTATTATTCTTCTTCAGCACTTTTCTGCGATTAATTCAGCCCGAACCGCTCGACGTACAGACTCGGTTCGAACACCGTTGCGTAGGGAATGTTCACGAGACCTGTGCTATGTATTTTTGGAGTTTGTAACATTTATAGTTTTTAATAAAATTAAGTTTAAAATTTCAAAAATCCCCATAGAAATGAATGGGGCTGGTTTTTGAATGGCCATAACTCGGCCATTTTTTGAGCTACAGCTACGAAACTTCACAGACTTAGACTGGGGGTAAATCTCTGCAAAATATCCAAATTTGTAGAAAGATTGGACTTTCCGTTCACTTTTTATCAATCTTTGAAAATCACCCCATTATTTCCTATGGGGGCTGTTAGAGCGGGTGACGTCATCCCCGCTCTGTCTGAGGAATGATTTTTTTTTCCGCCAAACAAACCTCTGTAAAATCGTGAAACTTTCACCTAGAAACTCCATTTACCCTTAAAAAGAGATACTCGTTCTTTCTAACATGACAAAGTGTCATGAGGATTGAATTTTTAGTTTTCGAGTTATGAGCGTTTGTTTGGCAGGACTGCCTGAAAAGCTTCCATAGACTTCAATACTAACGGCTGAGAGAGAAATCTTCTAAGTTTCTAAATCGTCATAACTCGGTCATTTCTTATTCAATCTGCATCATATTACATCAGAATAATCCCCAAAGGGTCTAGGTTGTAACCGTGTCTTTGGTTAAGCGATAGGCGAACGATTTCCTGAGTTATGAGCGTTTGTTTGGAGTAAGGAAATACCGGACTTTTTTCCGACATGAGAGGCTGACGGGGGAGGTGGGGGCTGCGCGCGCGAGGGGGGGGGGGGCTGCCAACTCTCACACACGTCAGAGATCACACACAGTGCTCCTATTAAAGCAGATGCAGGGCTTTAGTTTCACTTTCTCCGAATTTTAACCCCTTCATGGGCCCAGCATTCAAAGCCATCTCCGTAGTTCCTACTGGAAATACAAGTCTAGTTTACAGTATGAGTTTAAGGTATCCAATTAACCCAAAGACAATTAAACACAAATCTCAAACACATACTGACACAATATGTAGCATAGTGTGAAAAAAATACTAAATTACACAAATTTGAGTAGCTGTAATATGTTACCTCATTACCATCACTCCCATAGAGGGCAGTGTCTTCACTCATATTTTGTCAAAAAAATAAAACGTAAAGCTTGATCATTAATTACCACCATTGTGTACAAATTGTATGTATTTATAAAGCACATTTAAACACTGCTTAAGATAATTAAATGAAAATATAAAATAACACATGTTCTCCATCACTGTTATTATTAAATTAACAATAGGGTGACCCAATTTTTTTTATTTGGGAAAACCAGGACACCTTGGGGTGATAATGATATTTACAGTTGGTTTATTTAAATTGCTTTTTAGTAAAAGTCAACAACAAAAACTCCAATAACAAATGATAATTTTATTCAAAATGCTTAAGTTAACATTTCCTGTAATGAATGAATAGCACAATGAAAGAAATAATGTATCATCTAAACATCCCTCACTTCACAAAAAAAGTTAACAATAACTCTCAATTCTAAATAATAATAGTTACTAGTTATTACTCAGTTACCCTCAGTAATGAACTAAATATTGTCTGTTCCATCGAGCTAGCACTACTCTCACCTTGGACAGCTGTTTTATGCTTCTCGGTATCCAGGTGGCTTTTCAGATCCCCTGCATTTCCATTGGACACCGGGACATAAGTGCCTGCTTTGCACACCATGCACAAGGCTTCTCATTTGTCTCGACCCGGTCTGTAAGCGGGGAAACTCTTTTGTAAAACTCTTTTGTAAATTCAAAGAAACTGGCATACTTTGTTTTTTAGGGTTGATAGATATGCTGAAAATGATGTCTGTGGTGTTTTCTGTGAGCAAGAACAACAAGTTGGGCTGGGGTAGGGATTGGCAGTTGAAGCGTGGATTTTCCTGGTTGCGGTGAAAAATAAAATTTAGTATTGAAATTCAACATGAGATGTGTGACATCTGGTGGCCATAAGAAATGATTGCAGCTATGAACATAAGTATTATAAGGCGCAGTCTGAATTACGGGGTCTATTTCTGTATTTGACTCACGTATAAGGCGCACCGTAATATAGGGCGCAGTCTCAATTACGGACTCTATTTATGTACTGCACTTATTCTGAACGGCACAGTATTATAAGGCACTTGCTAAAACAGACGGTCTGCAAGAAAAGTTTATGAATGAAGTTTATTCTACTACTTGACAAAACACACATTATTTTTAATCACTCTTCTCCCACAAATCCATCAAAGTCCTCATCTTCTGTGTCTGAATTAAAAAGCTGCGCAATTTCACTATTGAGCACTCCGGGTTCCCTCTCATCAATGTCTGAATCAGTCTCGTTGCCAGGCAGCTGTTCAGCAATGATGCTGGCTTTCGCGTAAGCTCGGACAACAGTTACAGCAGAAACCTTAGCCCAGGCATCCACAATCCATTCACAGACAGTGGCGTAACTCGCCTGCTGCTGCCTCCAAGTTTTAGTAAATGTGTGTTCGCCGTCTATCATCCATCGCTCCCACGCCACCCGCAACTTTGTCCTGTTTACGCCAATGTCCAGCGGTTGGAGTTCTTTATTTAATCCTCCTGGAATGATGGCAAGCTCCGAATTAATTTTCTTCACTCGGCTTTTCACGCTGTCTGTGAGATGAGCGCTCATAGAGTCACAGATCAGCAGGGACGGTGATGTGTGGAAAAAACCACCCGGTCGCACAACAATACTTTCATAGATTTTGGAACTCAGTACACGTATAAGGCGCACCGGATTAAAAGGCACATGTCTGATTTCTGGGAAAATTTGAGGCTTTTAGGTGCGCCTTATAGTCCAGAAAACACGGTAATTCTGTAGAAAATATGAGGAACATAAAGTAAATATGAAAATAGCCTAAAGGGATGTGTTTGGAAAAATGACCTAAAAAAACATTTTGATTGGTTATTGCTTACTTTCCAATGAATTAACTGTGATCAACCACATTTCTTGGAAAACTGAGTTCAACTGCATTAGCCACACTCTGACAACATTAGATAAAATATCTTTAAAAATTTTATTTTTACATGTCTTTAACAAATCTTTGGATCTGTTTTCCCCAAAAATCCTTCACTGTGTGATTACAGACTGGTAAACACACACACACACACACACACACACACACGGAATATTGGCAAAAGTGTTTGTGTGTATAACATGTCAAGTGTATACAGTCAAGAATCCAGACATGCAGACCGCTTCCATAACCTTTTGGGAAAAATGGGTCACTCACAGGAGCTTAGTGAACTGAACCAAGATACAATAATAGGAGGCACTATATGCAACAAGTCCATTCATTAATTGTTAGCCAAGTAAAGCAACAGAGCTGGGTCAGCAAATCCTGAGGTTCATACTGTGAAAAGGTCAGCAACATTCTGCAGTCAATTGCTACAGACCTCCAAACTTTAAGCAGGTCAAGAACAGTGTGGCGCAAACTTCATAGAATGTGTTTCCATAGCCAAGTAGCTACAATAAAGCCTTACAACACCAAATGCAAAGCGTTGGATGCAGTGGCTTAGAGTACACTACCACTGAACTCTATAGCAGTGAAGACATGTTCCCAAAAGTAATTAATTATGCATCTCTGTGACAAAGTCTAAGTTAGTTACAAGAAGAGCTTAAATTGTGCCAAATGTAAAGTTTTGTTGGGATTATGATGTGGGGTTGGTTATTAGTTTTGTTTAGCGCCACAGTGAAAGGGATGCTTAAGACCCTAGATTTAAGACAATTTGCTGCTTTGGTTGACTATGAATTTAACTTGCTGTCACGGTTTGTTTTGGTCACGTGGTGTGGGTTGGGTTATGTGTTCACGCCCCTGTAATCACGAGCACCTGGGTCTCATCACGTTTGTCTACTTATACCCTGCACTACCTGTCTCGCACCGCCAGTTTGTCTTGTGCCACGCCTGTGCTAAGCCCTGACACTACTAGCTCCCGTTCCTGCCTCGTATACCTTGCCTGGTTTCCTAGCGCCTTGTCGTTC
>JAFMOD010000853.1:105283-167974 GCA_019802435.1 Corydoras maculifer | reverse complement strand
TCACGGTTTGTTTTGGTCACGTGGTGTGGGTTGGGTTATGTGTTCACGCCCCTGTAATCACGAGCACCTGGGTCTCATCACGTTTGTCTACTTATACCCTGCACTACCTGTCTCGCACCGCCAGTTTGTCTTGTGCCACGCCTGTGCTAAGCCCTGACACTACTAGCTCCCGTTCCTGCCTCGTATACCTTGCCTGGTTTCCTAGCGCCTTGTCGTTCTGTCTCTCTGTGTGTTTTCTGTGTGTTTTTTGTTTGTATTGTATTTTTAGTCTGGGGCAGCCCTAAATACAATTTAGTACAGTCATGGCCAAAAATTTTGAAAATGACACAAATATTATATTTTCACATGATCTGCTGCCCTCTGTTTTTTATGTGTGTTTGTCAGATGTTTTTTATCACATACAGAAATATAATTGCAATCATATTATGAGTAACAACAGCTTTTATTGGCAGTTAGAATTAGTTAATGCAGCAATTCAATATTTGCAGTGTTGACCCATCTTCTTCAGGACCTCTGCAATAATCCCTGGCATGCTCTCAATCAACTTCTGGACCAAATGCTGACTGATAGCAGTCTATTCTTGCACAATCAATGCTTGCATTTTGTCAGAATGTGTAGGTTTTTGTTTGTCCACCCGTCTCTTGATGATTGACCACAAGTTCTCAATGGGATTAAGATCTGGGGAGTTTCCAGGCCATTGACCCAAAATCTCTATGTTTTGTTTCCTGAGCCATATAGTTATCACCTTTGCTTTATGGCAAGGTGCTCCATTATGTTGGAAAAGGCATTGTTGATCACCAAACTGCTCTTGGATGGTTGGGAGAAGTTGCTCTCGGAGGAAATTCTGGTACCATTCCTTATTCATGGCTGTGTTTTTAGACTGTGAGAGAGCCGATTCCCTTGGCTGAGAAGCAACCCCACACATGAATGGTTTCAGGATGCTTTACAGTTGGCATGAGACAAGGCTGGTGGTAGCGCTCACCTCGTCTTCTCCGAATAAGCTGTTTTCCAGATGTCCCAAACAATCGGAAAGAGGATTCATCAGAGAAAATGACTTTACCCCAGTCCTCAGCAGTACACTCTCTGTACCTTTTGCAGAATATTAGTCTGTCCCTGATGTTTTTTCTGGAGAGAAGTGGCTTCTTTGCTGCCCTCCTTGAGACCAGGCCTTGCTCCAAGAGTCTCCATCTCACAGTGTGTGCAGATGCACTCACACCTGCCTGCTGCCATTCCTGAGCAAGCTTTGCACTGCTGGTAGTCCGATCCCGCAGCTGAAACACTTTAAAGAGATGGTTCTGGCACTTACTGGTCTTTCTTGGGCGCCCTGGAGCCTTTTTGGCAACAATGGAACCTCTCTCCTTGAAGTTCTTGATGATGCGATAGATTGTTGACTGAGGTGCAATCTTTCTAGCTGCGATACTCTTCCCTGTTAGGCCATTTTTGTGCAGTACAATGATGACTGCACGTGTTTCTTTAGAGATAACCATGGTTAACAAAAGAGAAACAATGATGCCAAGCACTAGCCTCCTTTTAAAGTGTCCAGTGGTGTCATTCTTACTTAATCATGACAGATTGATCTCCAGCCCTGTCCTCATCAACACCCACATCTGTGTTAATGGAGCAATCACTAAAATGATGTATTTCAGACGCTCGCCGTGGAGTCGGGCTGGTGTGAGCACTCGCTGCACGGCGTGTTCCGACACGCTCTGCACGATCGGGTTCGGGACGAACTGGCAACCTGCGATAGGCCCTACACGCTCCAGGGCCTCATTGACCTCGCTATTCACTTGGGCGGTCGCATGAGTAAGCGCCGACGTGAACATTTATGCTGGGCTTTCGTCCACACCACCACCTCACCGAGGTTGCCAGTCACGCACCGATCAGCGGCACCTCCCTCGGAATCTGCGGAGCCCGAACCCATGCAGTTAGGACGCACTGCTTTAACGCCGGAGGTTCGCCGCAACCGCAGGGACCAGAGGTTCTGCTTCTATTGTCGCAAGGCAGACCGGGCTAAGGAGTGCCCGGTGCGGCCCAATAGAAGCGACTCAGCGGTAGAGCTTGGGGTCATGTCGAGCCCGAATGGAAGACCCCAAACAGCCTCCCCGCGGTGTTCCTTCTCTGGGAGAAGAGCCTGCTGGTCAACGTTCTTATAGATTCTGGGGCAAAGAAGAATCTAATAGACGTTGACTTTGCCCGCCAAGCTGGTATCACGCTATCTTTATTGGCCTCCCCTCTTCACACCGTGGCCTTGGATGGGTGCCGCCTCTCCTCGATTACACACTGCACAACCCCTGTCCAGCTGTGGATCGATGGAAACCATCGAGAGGAGATCCAGTTCTCGGGGTTTCAATCCCCGGGTACACCGGTCATACTGGGTTTCCCCTGGCTACACCAACACAATCCACACATGGACTTGCCGAACTCACGGGGGTCCTCTCCTGGGGGGACACTTGCCATTCCTCCTGCCTCAGTGCGGCAGTACCCCCCCGCAGAGTGACCAGCTCCCGTAATACAGTACCCAACGACCTCTCCCAGGTACCCACGGAGTACCACGACCTGGGCGGGGTCTTCAGTAAGGACAAGGCCTGCCAGCTTCCTCCTGCCATGTCCGTCTGGTCCTGAAACGACTCTTGCAGAACCGGCTCTTTGCAAAAGCGGAAAAGTGCCGGTTCCATCAGGCCTCCGTGTCATTTCAGGGGTTTATTGTGTCCCCCGGGGCCATCCGACCCAACCCCTCGAAAATCCAGGCCATCACAGAGTGGCCTGCCCCATGTCCAGGACGGAGCTACAGAGGTTTATGGGGTTCACAAACTTCTACAGGCGCTTTGTCAGGGGTTACAGCAACATCACCGCACCCCTGACCGCCCTCACATCCACCAAGGAGCTTTTTCGCTGGACCCAAGAGGCCCAAAAGGCCATGGAGCTCCTGAAGGCCCTGTTCCCCACTGCTCCCATCCTTGTACAGCCTGACCCCATCAAGCAGTTTATTGTAGAGGTCGACGCCTAGGGCGCAGGAGTCGGGGCAGTCCTCTCCCAAAAGTCCAAGGAGGGCCGCCTTCATCCCTGCGCATTTTTCTCTAGAAAACTCTCTGCTGCCGAGACGAACTACGACTTGGGGAAACGCGAGCTGCTAGCTGTTAAGCTCACGCTGGAGGAGTGGTGCCACTGGCTGGAAGAAGCTGAGCAGCCAACATTTGTAGTTTGGACAGACCACAAGAACTTGGCCTACATTCAGTCGGCAAAGAGGCTGAATTCTTGCCAGGCACGTTGGGCCTTGTTCTTTGGTCGGTTCAACTTCACCCTCGCCTACCGGCCTGGTACTCGCAACACCAAGCCAGACGCCGTGTCAAGACTCTTCCCGGAGGAGGAGGAAGAGGTAAACGCACTGCACGACAACATTCTGCCACCCAAATGCTTTCTCGCAGGTGTCTCTTGGGAGGTGCGGAACATCATTGAGCGGGAGCTGTCCAAGGACCCTGATCTGGGAGGGGGAACACCGGATCGTACCCCACCTTTCCCAAATGGGGTCATGAGACCCATTGGGCTTGTTACCCTGGGGCCGCCCAGAAAGAAGGGATCCTCAGACGGCGGTTCTGGTGGCCCACGCTGTCCGCCGACGTGTTCAATTCGTCCTCGCCTGCATGGTCTGTGCACAGAACAAAGCGACCCACCAGCCACCATTACGTCTACTCCTACCGCTCGCCATACCTGGGCGTCCCTGGTCCCAAATTGCTCTGGATTTCATCACGGGTCTGCCGGAGTCCAAGGGTAACTCGGTTATTCTTACCAACATTGACAGATTCTGTAAGATGATACGCCTTGTGGCCCTGTGGCTCCCATCGGCATTGGAAACCGCCAAGCTGGTATTCGACAAGGTATTCAGGATCTTCGGCATTCCCATGGACATCCTATCGGACCAGGGACCGCAATTCATCTCACAGGCATGGAGAGCCTTCTTCAAGCAGTTTGGAACCTCTGTTTCTTTGACCTCAGGAGGCCACCCCCAGTCCAACGGCCAGGCGGAGAGGACCAACCAAGTGGTGGAGACCACCCTGCGCTGTATTTCCGCCCGACACCCGGAGCGTTGGAACGACCATTTAACACCAGGCGTAGCTCCGCCACTGGGAAGTCCCCATTCGAGGTCTCGCTGGGCTACCAACCCCCCCGTCTTTTCTGAAGAACAGCAGGAGATCAGCATCCCGTCCATGGCCCATCACCTCTGCCGATGCCGCAAGATCTGTAGAAACACCTTCATAGCCCTCCGCCAAGCTCAAGCCACGGCCACCCTTTACGCTAACCGCCACCTGGGCAGCTGGTCTGGCTTTCTAACATACCCCTCAAGACAGAGTCCAAGAAACTGTCCTCCCGGTTCATTGGCACATTCCCCATCTCCAAGATCGTCAACCCAGCAGCTATGCTCCTCCAGTTACCGCCCCATATGCGCATCCACCCCACCTTCCACATCTCTCAAGTCAAGCCTGTCACCCCCCCCTCAACCCCACCCCCTGTGACGCACCAGCCCCCCCCGCCCTCGTCGACGGCCAGCCAGCCTTCACAGTTCACAGACTCCTGGACTCCCGCAGCCGGGGCAGAGGGGTACAGTTTCTGGTAAACTGTAAAGGGTACGGCCCAGAGGAGCGCTCCTGGGTCCCCCGCTCAGCCATCCTAGACCCCTCCCTCATCCAGGAGTTCCACAAGAGGTTCCCGACAAGCCTTTTAGGGCTCCAGGAGGCACCCGTTGGGGGGGGTGATGTTGGGGTTTTGTGACGTGGTGTTTGTTTATGTCTGGTCTCCACGCCCCCGTAATTCCTCGCACCTGGTTTCCCCATCACCACGCCCCTATATAAGCATTTCACTCCCGTTCCTCCACACCAGATAGTCTTGTGCCCACGAATCCCTAAGCCTAGACTCTTCTAGCACCCACGCCTCGATCACGCCTTGCCTCATTTCGCCTTTGCCTTGCCTCGCCTCGACTTGCCCAGCCCTTGCCTCGTCTCGTCTGTCTCTGGATCCCCTGCTGCGTTTTGTGCCCGCTCTCGCCTGTGTTTTGTGTGCAGCGCTCAAGTCGCGACCAAGCAGCCTACCACGAGGGCGCTTGGATTGAGATGCGTCACGTGCATGATGTCAGAACCCGGACGTGCGCCCCGTCACAGCGATGCTCCCGTGCGCTGCACGAAACCCCGTCCACGTTTCCTTAACAATACACAAACTGTCAATAAAAACCTGGTTTCTTGCATCTCATCCTCTGCTTCAGACTGGTCACTCCGAGTAGCGGATCCAACTATGTATCGGCCACTCGGCCATAACACATCTCATGTATATCTGTTAGTGCAGAATTAATTTACATTTTGTAAATTAATCAATGCATCAGAAGTGTTAGCCAAGTTAGAAATGTCAAACGGTTTAATAATAGTAAACTTAACAATAATAAAATAGCTTTTAAATATGTATGTGCGAGAATAATAAAATAGCTTTTAAATATGTACGTGCGAGAATGGTAAACCTAAAGTTGTTGTTGTTTTTTTGTTTTTTTTTTGTTGTCTTCTGTTGCACTGTCGTGTTTTTTTATTTTATTATTACAATAATGATTACTACTATTTAGTAAAACTATATTACAATTTATTGAGAAAGCCAGTTACAAAGATTTCGGGCCTAGTTTCAGTCGTGCAGTCTCTAAATTCACACTTTTATGCTCCCTCACCTACAGTAGAAAAAGAGGCAGATGAAACATGTTTGGACTTGTTCAACCTGACTTTCTTTCCCACATAGGATGTTCTCTTGTTTCAAACTTATTCCTCACAGTTTTATTTCTTATTCATTTAGTTCTTCAGCCTTTTGTCACATACAACAGTTTTGCATATTACAAAAATCCAATAAATTGTTTTTCCAGGCAGATGATTATGAAATATTTTAAACTTATGTACCTATATGCATTTCCATTGTAGACTTAACACTGCAAAACTTTTCCTCATTGCACACTTTTTCAGTTATCTCATTATAACAAATGTTTACATTTCACAACCTGGGCAGGTAATTTCATATCAGTTTACTGCTACTATTATTTTACATTATATTTTATTCTGTTATACATTATATATACATACAAGTCACTATTATATTGCTGCTAGTTGTTTTTAATTATTTGTATTATATCTTTCACATTTTATATTTAATTATATATCTGATATTTAAATTTTATTATTTTAATTTTACCTTTTAATAACAGAAATTGCTTTAGAGTGAAACTGGATCCATGAGCCACAATTTTGTTTTTATTTCA
Organism: Corydoras maculifer; assembly: GCA_019802435.1. Lineage (NCBI taxonomy): Eukaryota > Metazoa > Chordata > Actinopteri > Siluriformes > Callichthyidae > Corydoras > Corydoras maculifer. The sequence continues at coordinate 161,694 of JAFMOD010000853.1, read as the reverse complement.
TGTACCACATGTGATGCAAATAACATTTTAAATTTTTTTAAATACAGTGCTGGCCAAAAGTATCGGCACCCCTGCAATTCTGTCAGATAATGCTCAATTTCTCCCAGAAAATGATGGCAATTACAAATGCTTTGATATTTAAATGTTCACTTAATTTGTCTTCAATGGTGTGGTGGAAATAATATTCTCGTGAGACAATGCATATTCAAAGAAGTGATATTTATTTAAGAAAGATAAAAGACAAAACGAAAGAGAATGAGAGAACGTAAGGAAAATCCTACCCCACTCTCTGACAAGTTATCAAAGAGTCTCACTATTTATATCATGTGTGCAGAGCATTTGCTGAAATCTTCTCTGCGACCTTCAATAGCTTGTTTTACAAACAACAATGTCTGAATAGTGCGGACGTGGATCTCAGTTCTGTCTACGTGGTTTTATTGCAATGGTTAAACAGCAGACTGATGTCTAGCACTGACCCTACTAAATGTCAACATGACTTAGTGTAATCATATTATAATTAGATATCATAATAAGACAATAACTGTAGAAGTTTCTTCATAGTTATATGCAAACGCAAATGGTTAAGATGAATCACTCGGTCAGGTTGGGAGGACTGGGCCACTCCCCCCTGTCTCCCGTGCTTTGGGTTTGGCCGTTCAGGGCTCCCGTAGGTAGGGCCCATCCCCGTGAGCTGGGATTGGGTTCTACCTGATCACGTGTGGCCTGCTGACTGCACTTAAGGCGCGCATGCGCCCTGTGTCAGCAGGCCAGCATTTGCGGGTGTATGTGAATGTCTCCGTATATGTACGCTTAAGTGGTATGTCGGGTGTTTGGTTTCGGTTTGGTTCTTTTATATGTGTTTTGCTCCCGGCACGTCTCGCCGTGCCTTCAGCGGCATTTCCACTATTTAGTTGTTTTGGTATGGTTTGCTCCCGGCACGTATTAACGTGCCTTCAGCGGCGTTCCCGCTGACTTCAACAAATAAATTCCTTTGTTCGCTTACCTGGTCGCCTGGCTCGCTTCATAGGACCACGCCTTCGAACGGACTGCGCCGCCCGATCATGACATTAATGCTGGCCTCCAACCCCGGCGAAGTCCAGGAGCTCTCATCCGGGTAAGCGCCCGTTAGCCCCGCCATTAGCCGAGTCCCCGGCTGCAGCATCCCGGCTAATTTAACCCGGCGCTAGCCCCGCCAATAGCCTTTTCACCGACTGCAGCAATCGGCTACTTTAGCTTGGTGATAGCCCCGCCATCTAATTTCTGCTGCAGGGCTCGCTCCCCGGAGGTTGGAGCGATGCGGGGAATCGACCGGGTCCCGGATTATGGGGAGATTGTGCTCCCTCTCTCGGCCCCGATTAAGCTCCTGGCACCCTGCGACGGGGTGGCTTTAAAGCCACTCCCTTACATTATCGGCTGTCACAGGGTGTTTGAACTGGTGACCAGTCGGGAGCTCTCGGACTGAGAGAGGGTGCAATTCTACCTCTCCCGACTCCTGGGACCTGCGCTGAGGTGGGCCGAGGGCCTAGTGGCCACAGGGGACGTCTGCCTCACCTCAGCAAGCCGGTTCGAGTCAGCGTTCCTAGCCCGGTTCCCCCCGGGTTCAGATGCCCGCTCCGTCGGCGAGCACCTGGATGCAGTGAAGAGGCAGCTTCATCGCGTGCGGGGCAATGATCCTCAGCGCGATCCTGCACATATGTCTCAGCGCAAGCTACCGCACGTCCTTCCGCGCAAGCCCCCCGGCTCCACGAATCACCCGCTCCGCGAGTTTTTTCTCGCCGCCAGGGATCCGCCGTGCAATTCCAAGTGCGAGCCTCCCGGCTCCACGGATCACGCGCTCCGCAATTATTTCTCGCCGCACTCCCGGCCCCACTCGGCTTCGCGAGTTTTTTCTCGCCTCCAGGGATCACCCGCTGTGAGTGAGTTTTTTCTCGCCGCTAGGGATTCACCGCGCAATCCTGCGCGTGATCCTCTGTGCCAGCCTCCCGGCTCCATGGATCACCCGCTCCGCGAGTTTTCTCTCCCTGCCAGAGCTTCGCCGCACGATTCTCTGCACGATGCTCCGCTTGGTCCTCCGCACGCTTCGCCACGTGTTTCTCCGTTTGCTTCTCCACGCGTCTCTCCTCGCTCCACGGATCAACTGCCCTGCGAGTTGCCCTGCGAGCGCTGGCAGCGAACCACGGCACGCCGTCTGTGGGCCGTGCCGGGCCACTCGGGCGTCCCCGCTTACCGTCAGCGAGACCTTGCTCTCCATGAGCGTTCCCCCGCTCGCTTTCGGCGAACCGCCGCTCTTGGTAGGCAATGTGCCGAGTGGTTAGCCTACCGTTCCACGCTGAGCGCGAGGCGCTTATCACCCCGCTTAGCGCCACCGGCTGTCCGCCCCCTCATCCGTATCGTGCCACCAGCGACCCGCGCCGCGCCGCCTGCACGTTTTTCAGGGTTCGAGGCATTGAGTCGGTCAACGGTTGCGTCCGGCCCAGAGCCGTCCGGGTTCCGATTAGGGTGCGTCTGGTGCTCGGTACCCGCCTAGGTAGACCTGGACTGTATTTTATGTGGTGTTGCCGTGGTACTGGTTCTCTCCCTCTGTGTCCAGGTGGCGGAGAGGAGGGAGACTGGGAGTCGAGGCGTGGTAATCAGCGCAACACCTAGGGTTCTGTCCAGTGGTCCGAGGAGGAGGCTGGGGCCGTCTACCTTACTGCACTCGCTAAGGACAATGTGTTACCCGCTCCAGACAAAGTGTTCGCTGGACTGGAGGTTTTGAGGGCTGATTTGTTCTCATGGGACTCTGTACCGTTTACCCCGCTCATGGGCCAAGACTGTGTTCCACTTGCATTTGGGTCACCTCTGCGTCCACTCGGTTCACCTGTGCGTCGACTCCGGTCACCTCTGCGTCGACTCGGGTCACCTCTGCGTCCACTCGGGTCACCTCTGCGTCCACTCGGGTCATCTCTGCGTCGACACGGGCCACAACTGCGTCCACCTCTGCGGTCGCGTGTACCCTGGCTTCGCCTGCGGCTGCGTTTGTCTCTCCGGTTCCCGAACCCATGTTTGTCTCCGATTCCTGAACCAACGTTTGTCTCTTGGGTCCCTGGGTCCGCGTTTTGCTCGGCGCCCATACGCACACAAGGGATCGCGCCACCCTCGTGCTCACAAAGGGGTATGGCGTTCCCTTACTCTCAAAGGGTCACGTCCCTCTCGCGCTCACAAAGTGTTGCGCCCCCCTCACGCTCACAAAGGGTTACGACGTTCCCGTAACCTTAATGGGTCACACCCCTCTCGCACTCATAAAGGGCCATGGCGCCGCCGCGCTCACCAAGGGTCACATCGCCCCCACCTCTTCAAGGGGTGACGTCGCCCTCGGGCTCTCAAGGGGTTACGGCATTTCCATAACCTCAAAGGGTCTCATCCTCCTCACACCCTCAAAAGGTCTCATCGCTCTCGTGCTTAGAAAGGGCCACGACGCCACCGCGCTCACCAAGGGTCATGTCCTCCCTCAGACTCTCATAGGGTAAGGCTCTCCCCATGCTTTCAAGGGGTCACGTCCCCCATGCGCTATAAAATAATTTTACTGAAAAACTAAATTATTAAATGTAAAGACATGGAAATCTTTTTCATTTATTTATCCGATTCAGATGAGACAAAAGTAGAGCTTTTTGGGAAAAGGCATCAACATAAGAGTTTACAGGGAAAAACAAGGACTTCAATGAACACGGTCCCTACAGGAGGTTTCCTGATGTTTTGGGGTTGCTTTGCTGCCTCTGGCACTGGGCTGCTTGACAGTGTGAATGACATTAAGTCTGAAGACTAGCAACAAATTTTGCAGTATAATAAACGGTCCAGTGTAAGAAAGCTGGGTCTCCCTCAGAGGTCAAGGGTCTTCCAGCAGGACAATGACCTAAAACACACTTCAAAAAGCACTAGAAAATGGTTTGAGAGAAAGCATTGGAGACTTCTAAAGTGGCCAGCAATGAGTCCAGACCTGAATCCTATAGAACACCTGTGGAGAGATCTCAAAATGGCAATTTGGAGAAGGCACCCTTTAAATATTAGGGACCTGAAGCAGTTTTCCAAAGAATAATGGTCTAAAATTCCAGCAGAGCATTGTAAGAAACTCATTGACGGTTACCGGAAGCGGTTGTTCGTAGTTATTTTGTCTAAAGATTGTGCTACCAAGTATTAGGCTGAGGGTGCCAATACTTTTGTCCGGCCCATTTTTGAAGTTTTGTGTAAAATGATAACTGATTTGACTTTTTTTTTTTCATTCTCTTTTGTGTTATTAAGATATTAATAAATTAAGATTAAATTAAGATATTAATACCAAAGCATTTGTGATTGCAATCATTTTCTGGAAGAAATTGAGTATTATCTGACAGAATTGCAAGGGTGCCAATACTTTTGGCCAGCACTGTACATGTAATTAAGTGTTTTGAATTGTATTGTTAATTTTTACATCATAGTGATGGATGAGCAGTGGAAGAAATGATATGAGTTTCTTTCTGTGGGTTCGTTTATTTTGGATATTATAAATCCCAGAAGCAAACTCTAAGAAGATATGCTTCCAAATTTCACTTGAAAGGTAAATTTTTATTACCACCGAGTTACAAACTAAGTAGCATGTCTGAATAAATGTGGTTTTATACTGCATTTTATGAAATGTTTCATTTAACAACATAGATGGCAAAATCTTTTTCGGCAGAGGAAAGGGTGTTAAAACCAAAGATGAAGCCTGGAATATATTTACAGAGTTTCAGGTTTGCTCGCCTCTTGGTGGACATACAGGTATTTTCAAAACAAGGAGTGCTAGATATTCCAGATTTTATTGGAGGGGAATGTCATTACACATTGAAAACTGGGTATGAGTTTCTACAGTTGTTTAACATTGTATGTATAATATAAGCTGTGTTTTAACGCTAGTGTCTAAAAGGTTCTGGAATGTGACAAATATCAAAAGATTGGCAAACCTTTGACTGCTGTCCAGCCCGTGCAGTGCATTACGGTACTTTCTAAACAATATCGCTTATGTATATTAAAAGGGATGTTTCCACTTTATAGGTGTCTGCTGTCTGGAAGCTTCTTGGTATTGATTTAATAGGACCATTGTCAAAAACAACATATGGATTTCATATGGATTTCAATACATTTTAGCAATCACAGATTACTTCTCGAACTGGGTGAACGCATTTGCTTTGAGAAGTAAATCTGCAACCGAAGTTGCAAGACATCTCTGTACGGTAATTTACCAGCATGGATGTCCCAAGCGTATCCTGTCTGACCAAAGAAGAGAACATATCCTTAACATAAGTACCATATACTTTAACAACAAGCATTACACAATATTAAGTTCTTACCTAATAATGTATACAGTTTACAATTTAGTTTTTTTTTTTTTTTAACTATAACTGTCATCACTTCTCTGAGGCATTGCCTTTCAATAAACATGATTCGTGGGTTCTGAATTTAAGTTTAGCACCTTTCAACTATTAGCAGTTTCATTCAGCTATATGATGCAATTCAAGTAGGATAATACCATCATGACGGAAATTATCTGCTGCATTTTGCTTTTGACTTTAAATGGTTTATTATACATTACTCTTAAAACTAACTCATAAATAATTTTAAGGAATTACTACATGCCCTTGGAAATGTATACATTTTTTGTGTCATGGTGGCAAAGACACTATTTTTCATACTATTGCTTAATAGCAAATTGTTCAACAATTCGTTTCCTTTTGCAATTAATTAACAAATATATTTTCTTAGTTTTCAGAGCTCTTTAAAAAATGGTTAACAACTGGGACTTTATCTGGATGCTGTCTTATTTTCTTTGAGGTCCAAGGTCCCAACTACAACTAAACATTCACCATTTTTACTTATGCATGGAAGAGAGGCGGTTTTTCCTTCAGAGGTTCCAGTTGACGTCACGGTATGTGTGAATAACTTAACAATTATTTAATGATATCCATTTCAGAACTGTATTATACAAAAACAAAAACAAATCTGGCATTAGACCATATTTATGACCATATTTTTCGATTAATCGATGAATTGGATAAATTAAAAAAAAAAAAAAATGGATCGAGTCAATTGAGTTCTCCAAATTGCCCCATATAGTGTGTGTATGTGTGTGTGTCTGTGTGAGTATGTGCCCAGCGATAGATTGGCGCCCTGTCCCGGGTGTATCTGCCCAGCGCCCGAAACGTTCTCACCTGGATGGGCATGAATGTTTAAGTTAACATTTCCTGTAATTACTGAAAAGCACAATGAAAGAAATAATGTATCATCTAAACATCCCTCACTTAACAACAAAAGTCAATTCCAAATAACACATGATACTCAGTTGCCCTCAGTAATGAACCAAATATTGTCTGTACTGTAGCCTATTGGAAAAAAAATTATTAACAAATGAACTAATTAACAATCAGCTATTGAAAAAAAATACAAATTAGCCAGTTAACAAAAAAAATACCTCTTGTGTGAAATGTCAATTGGACACTGGGACATATGTGGCTGCTTTGCACACCGGGCACAAGGCTTCCCGTTTGTCTCGACGCGGTCTGAAAGTAAACACACACTTGCATACTTTTACACCGTGCGCATGTGTGCGTCAATCCCCCTTGCGGTGTGCTGCTATTAATTCGCTAAACACCAGGATATTTCCTCACTTTAAAAAAATAAACCGGGACGCCCGGGACAGGACATGTCCCGGGAAATACGGACGTATTCGTATAACGGACGTTAAGACACATTCTCTATCGCTGTTATTTTCCAGTTAACAACCAAATACAGCATGAAGCTGCTCTGCCGGTCTAACGTTGATTTACTTCAGAACTAAAGAACCTTGGGATGTTGTAGTGCTTTATCTGCTGTTCAGCTTCATCCTCATCGGTGTTTAGATTTAGGTGGTGTATCATCACCGTGGTGCTCTGTGCAGCTTAATTCATGTTCCATGTTATTTATTTGTATGATGGTGAAGCTCCCGTAGTTTGGATTTAAACGGAAGCTTGTTTTCTGCATTGGCTGTGTTTCATTTGTGAGATTTATCAACTTGTTTTGCAGACTCCGCCTCGTTCTGTTCAACCCACTATTTTTTTCCAGCATTATTGAAGCGCTGCAGGTGACGTAAGCGGTTATGACATTGCAAGTAAAGCGGAAATCGAGCGACCCAACGAATCGATAATGGAAATTCATTATCGATAATTTGGATAATCGATTTTTATCGATTCGTTGTTGCAGCCCTAATATATATATATATATATATATATATATATATATACACACACTCACCGGCCACTTTATTAGGTACACCCGTCCAACTGCTCGTTAACACTTAATTTCTGATCAGCCAATCACATGGCGGCAACTCAGTGCATTTAGGCATGTAGACATGGTCAAGACAATCTCCTGCAGTTCAAACTGAGCATCAGTATGGGGAAGAAAGGTGATTTGAGTGCCTTTGAACGTGGCATGGTTGTTGGTGCCAGAAGGGCTGGTAGGGGGGGGGGGGGGGGGGGGGGGGGGGGGGGGGGGGGGGGGGGGGGGGGGGGGGGGGGGGGGGGGGGGGGGGGGGGGGGGGGGGGGGGGGGGGGGGGGGGCAGATGGGCTACAGCAGCAGAAGACCACACCGGGTGCCACTCCTTTCAGCTAAGAACAGGAAACTGAGGCTACAATTTGCACAAGCTCATCGAAATTGGACAATAGAAGATTGGAAAAACGTTGCCTGGTCTGATGAGTCTCGATTTCTGCTGCGACATTCGGATGGTAGGGTCAGAATTTGGCGTCAACAACATGAAAGCATGGATCCATCCTGCTTTGTATCAACGGTTCAGGCTGGTGGTGGTGGTGTCATGGTGTGGGGAATATTTTCTTGGCATTCTTTGGGCCCCTTGAATTGTTGCTGACCATGTCCATCCCTTTATGACCACAATGCCATGTCATAAAGCTGGAATCATCTCAGACTAGTTTCTTGAACATGACAATGAGTTTACTGTACTCAAATGGCCTCCACAGTCACCAGATCTCAATCCAATAGAGCATCTTTCTGATGTGATGGAACGGGGGATTCGCATCATGGATGTGCAGCCGACAAATCTGCGGCAACTGTGTGATGCCATCATGTCAATATGGACCAAACACTCTGAGAAATGCTTCCAGCACCTTGTTGAATCTATGCCATGAAGAATTGAGGCAGTTCGGAAGGCAAAAGGGGGTCCAACCCGTTACTAGAATGGTGTACCTAATAAAGTGGCCCGTGAGTGTATATATATATATATATATATATATATATATATATATATATATATATATATATATATTACTTCTTTTACTTATAAGATTATTTAAAAAATCAATTATAAGAAAATGATATAATCTAGATATAAACATGTCTCTGTTTCAAATGCTTTCATCGTATTACAGCATCAAATTATACATTTGTTTATATGTTATATAATATATACTACAATAACACTTTTTTCTCTTAAGTAAATTATTAAATTAATGATTAGGTTTGCTTTGATAATTAGAATGTGTGTTTTTCTTTTCTTTTTTTTTTCCCCATAAAAAATTCATAAAATTAACTATTCTTAATCATTTTATAAACCTAAAATATTTCTCTGTACATAGTAAATCTGTGATTTAAATGATGAGATTTGAATAATGAGAAGTCTAACATGATATATTTGTAACATGATTATTATTATAATTATTAATTCCGCATGTGTTAATTGCTGTCTATATTATAAGTATCGACCATCAATTTACCCACAGACTCGACGTATAATAAGTACGTGGATTCTAAAATTGAAATGATGGAAGAAAACAAAAACAAAATAAAAAACACTGCAGAAAATGCTCAGAAGGCCCAAGAAAAACAGAAAGGAGTTTATGCCAAAAAACTAAAAAAGAAGTTTTTAAACGTTGTTTTAAGTACTGCCGATGAAGTACTTCTTTTCAATATGAAAAAACGTGGACAGAAAGGAGAAAGGCTTGAACCTGATTTCTCTGGACCAAACTTTATTCAGGGAATAAGTGGGGAAACTTTTTACCCTGAATAACACAAAGAGAGCAACACTAAAAAACAAATACAGCATTTATCATTTAAAACCCTACAAAAGAATTCATGACTGTCAAATGCCTACTAACCGGCTAACAATCCGCTGTAAATCTTTTAGTTACAGCTGACCGGAGACAAAGTCATGTAACAAAAATTATCAAGTCACATGAAGAAACTAATGTAAAGACGCCTTTTGTAAAAACAAGTCCACAGGAAATTTTGTTCTTGGTCCATTGGCTATTTTGTTTTTATCTACTGGGCATAATAACTTCAAAAAGCATGTTTATGGTTCACTTACAAATTACTGAAATACAAAAATGCAATAAAAACTGCTGAGCTCAATTACAGAAAAAGTTCTGACAAAAATTGGACAAAAAGATTACCTACTTCTATTTTCATGAAATAACAAAAAACTGAACTAAATATTTCAAGAACTTTCTTTAATAATTTAATATATATATTTTTTTAATAATTATTGAATTAGTGTACTTGTTGATATTATGTCTATACATTTTTGATTTACATTTAGGTGGTTTTGTTAATTAATTACTAAAATTGTATTTTTTTAGTAATGAAGCTCTGGGCTTCAAAGGACCTGGGACAAGTGGAGGCAGTTGTTGGTCCCTACAAGCCATATGACACTTCATTTCAGACACTAGAAGGAGATGGGTGGGTATCAGATTAAGTATTAGTAAGAAACCACACAGTTCAAATTACATAAAATTTTCTTAACCTTTGTTTTATTGCAGGTCCTAGAGATGCATATCTATCTATTCTGGTTAAAGAACAAGAGGTGAGTATAATTCAGTGATGTACATTTTGATGTATTACTTTAATATATTTTTTATATTTTTATATATTTTTTATATTTATTAAATGTTTGTAACTTTTTAAACAGAAGTCTGTCCATCATTTGGATGCAGTGATGCAGTGGTTAGCACGTCCTCCTCTCAGCACTAGGGATTCCCGGTTCGAATCCCCATCTGGGTGTAGTTTCCATGTTCTCCCCGTGTCCGCGTGGGTTTCCTCCGAGTTCTCCGGTTTCCTCCCTCAGTCCAAAAACATGTATCAAGTCAACAGAGTGCTCCAAATTGCCCCATATAGTAGAGTGTGTATGTATGTGTGTCTGTGTGAGTAAGTGTGTACCCAGCGATGGATTGGCGCCCGAAACGTTCTCCCCTGGATGGGCATGGGGAACCCCCCCGCGACCCTAATATAGGATAAAGCGGAAGATAATGGATGGATGGATAATGCCATCACTCACTTGCTGTTAATGCTGTCATACAGATGAAGTTTCCAGTTGAGGACATCTTGTCTCTGTCCAGTAAACACTGGACTGGAACTCTTGTCTTAAAAATTGTAGTCTTTTAAAAAAAAAAATCTGAAAATGCAGAGGATTACTGCATCATTACATTATGCAGGAGGGTGATGCTGAGGAGAGCATGTTCAAAATGGTAGATATTTTTTTATAAAATTAGCTTTAAACAATGCAAAAAGTTTGTATCTAATAATATGAAAGTATTTAGAAAATATGAGACTATTTAATAAACAATATAAAACATTCGTTTTATTTTTTAGGTGCAGTGTGATGTGTGTGGACGGTGGGCACATTTCGAATGTGCGAAATACACTAAAACAGATTAGGAATACATATGTAAAAAGTGTAAACAGAACTTTCATTTTATTTGTTTTACATTTTTTTAATATACATTTTGTTCATTATTGTGTGATTATATTTTTAAATGTATGTATGTGTGTTGAATAAACAGCGTATCAAAACGTTCTGCCATGAGATTTATACAGGCAGGTTAATCTTATAAGCTTTCTCCCCTGAATGGGCATGGGAAGTTTTACGTTTTTTAACATATTCACTAGGACTGGCATCATGAGCCCAACAGTCACTACAATAAAAAGAAATATGAATTATTAGCTAATTACTAATTTTTCCACTGAATGCGTTGTTTCGCTTTCGAGTTACCGTATTACTGGATATAGAGGCGCATAAATTATACCGAGCTCTTTCAAAGTGCAGGTAGCGTTTAAATTTAAGCTACATACACAGTCCACATTCCGAATACACATGAAGTCTTTAATAAAATGCGATTATTTTTTTTTAAAGAAAAATGACAATATTTCCTTAAATATAACGCAATAGGATTTGGTGAACCTGTTTATTAGAAAGCCAATGCCAAATATTAACTGCGTAACTTACGCTACGGAAATAAAGTGGGCATCATACATCATCATACTATCAATTAATCAATTAATTAATTATTATTATTATTTTAAACGTTATTGAACGCGTGGGGGTGTTTAAAGCGCAAAGGCGTGGTTTGTGTGAAGCATGTCTGCCCTAGCAAACTGGGTGTGCGCCGTAGGCACAGGTGCGCAGTTACGAATGCATTAACGCACTAACCTTCTTCCTCTCCCATTCGTTCTTCCTTCCACGTACAACAAAAAGTACTAATCTCATTCACTCGTCAGTAGCCAGCTCTGCCGTGGAGTTGCCAATCCGCTTTCTTAAGCAGCGTGTTAGCGCTTCTCAGCAGGACGTGGTCAATTCGCAAAGCACGTGGATGAACAAAGATGCACAGAGTGGAGTGTGAGCTCGTGATTCACCGAATTAATAACGCAGATCAGACAAACAAAACCAAAGGAACCGGAAGCGTACTGCATTTTGGCAGAAACCGAATATACTTCGCAGCAGAATTCCTAACCATACATACAACAGCCTCATTTCGAGATTGCGCCCAATTCCAAATCTAGTGCACTACGTAGCGTGCCAGCTAGACCGCGGTGTTCAACCGTGGTTCTAGCTTCCTATTTAGTGCACTACTAAAGTTCCACAATGCCGCTGACTTTGTGTTGAACGGAGCAGTAGATTTTAACGATGATTAAGAACCGCGGTCAAGCTATCCTCTTCAAATGGAAATGCGCATATATACGGGGTATTCCGGTTCATATTTAGGGCTGTAAACTGGCTTAGTTAGCACAGTCGCCTCTCAACGCTGGAGATTCCAGGCATAAATCCCAGTTCCCATGTTCTCCCTGTGTCCGCGTGGGGGTTCTCTGGTTTCCTCCCACACTCCAAAAACATGGATTCAAGGTAAATTGAATGCTCTAAATTGCCCCATGTAACGTGTGTTTGCAGCAGTGTCTGTATGAGTGAGTGAATGTGTGCCCAGCGATAGATTTGACCTCCTGTCCTTGTCCTGGATGTATATAACCGCTAACCATAGGATTAAGCAGAAGATAATTAATGGATGAATAAAATAATCATATTTACTAGATTGAGTGTTTCAAATGCATAATTTATTTCCAGATAAAATACTGAAACCTAAGTACCTAACCTATTTGCAGAGATATGGAGCCCCTAAATGGACATGCAAGAAAAACAAAAAAAAAAATTATACATTTTAATACATGTGAAGACAAAATGAGAAAAAGAAAATCACATTGTCTGATTTTTAAAGAATTTATTTGCTAATGATGGAGAAAAATAAGTATTTTGTCACCTACAAGCAAGATTTCTGTCTGTCACAGACCCGTAACTTCTTATTTAAGAGGCTCCTCTCTCCTCCACTCATTACCTGTATTAATGGAACCTGTTTGAACTGGTTAACAGTATAAAAGACACCTGCCCACAACCTCAAACAGTCACACTCCAAACTCCACTGTGGTGAAGACCAAAGAGCTGTCAAAGGACACCAGAAACAAAACTGTAGACCTGCACCAGGCTGGTAAGTCTGAATCTGCAATATGCAAGTAGCTTGGTGTGAAGAAATATACTGTGGGAGCAATAATCAGAAAATGAAAGACCTACAAGATCACTGCTAATCTCCCTTGATCAGGGGCTCCACGCAGCACAATCTCAGATCGTGGGGTCAAAAGAATGGTGAGCAAAAAGCCCAGGACCACATGGGGGACCTAGTGAATGACCAAAAGCTGGGACCAACGTTACAAAGGCTACCATCAGTAACATACTATGCTGCCAGGGACTCAGATCTTGCAGTGCTAGATGTGTCCCCCTGCTTAAGCCAGTGCATATCCAGGCGCATCTGAGAGAGCATTTGGATGTTCCGGAAGAGTACTGGTAGAATGTCTTATGGTCAGATGGAACCAAAGTAGCACTGTTTGGTACAAACTCGTCGTGTTTGGAGGAGAGTGAATGCTGAGTTGCATATAAAGAATACCATATAAACTGTGAAGCATGGGGGTGGCAACATCATGCTTTGGGGCTGTTTCTTTGCAAAGGGACCAGGACGACTGGTCTGTGTACATGAAAGAATGACTGGGGCCATGTATTGTGAGATTTTGAGTGCAAACCTCCTTTCAACAGCAAGGGCATTGAAGATAAAACGTGGCTGGGTCTTTCAGCATGACAATGATCCCAACACACTACCAGGGCAACAAAGGAGTGGCTTCGTAAGAAGCATTTCAAGATCCTGGAGTGGCCTAGCCAGTTTCCAGATCTCCAAACCTTTGGAGGGAGTTGCCCGCCGACAGCCCCTATAACATCACTGCTCTAGAGGAGCAGCATACCAGCAATGGTGTGCCAACTTTGTGAAAACTTACTTGTGAAAACGTTTGACCTCTGTCATTGCCAACAAAGAATATATAAGTATATAAGTATTGAGATGAACTTTTTCTTATTGACCATATACTTATTTTCCACCATTATTTGCAAATACATTCTTGTGCTTTCATTATGTGATTTTAAGATTTTTTTTTCTCATTTTGTCTCTCATAGTTGAGGTCTACCTATGATGACATTACAGGTCTCAACTTTTTAAGTGGGAGAACTTAGTGATTGACTAAATACCCCCTCTACTGTCTGTCATTTGTATTGATGGACCATCCTGCCACTTCTTCTGTTGCTCATAAATAAGTCATGATCACAAAATAAGTTTTGTTATCTTGTGATAATGATTAAAAAATAATGTCCTTTAGTAGAAATCTATGTTTGTTGTTGCATTTTATGTTTTTGAGTTCTATGGCTTATTTCATGAAGTAAGCTAACTGAGTTAGCCAGGCTATTTAAGATGCAACATTTTGCTCAACTTCGGTTCCATAAAAGAGGCTACACTTAAGCCTCGCTCAATTACAACTGCAACACGTTGAACAAATCTCTCCGGTACCAGGCTAGAGTTGGTGCTTAGCTTAGCCAGACTGCTTCAAATGGATGGGCTGTGTGTGCCATAAATTGCTGTGAATAAGATCATATAGCTTCATACATTTAATTGAGCACTGTTCTGAAGTTTTGATTTGGTAGGATTTAAGCTTACTATTAATAAAATTTATAAATTATATTTCCAAAACTAATTTATATTTTGATGTATAGACAACATATTTAATGTTAATCAGCAAGATTTGTGCAAAATTAAATGTATTGCTTAATCTTACCAAATTAAGGTGTAAAATGGAATTCAGTGTCTACTCACAAAGATACATTAGCATAAACTCTATGTCACAAAATATAAATTCATATCTGAGTATTAATAATAACCGAGTACTTTGGCGGAAGTTTCTTTTAGGTATAATTTTATCCCCATAATTCCTCTTTTACTTTCAAATTCATCTGAGCATTTTTACAAAATGATACTAAATGTAATTAATGCAATTTATACAGTTCAGAAAGTCAATTGTGATCTAAAATGAAATTTGTGACTTGATATTTCAAACCGGATAATTGTTTTCCATGAATTTGAAAATAAATGAAAGGAGCCAAAATTTTTGAGGAGGAGGAACGAATCCATGGGAAGATCATTCTAGATCACTCTAGTAGTAAAATTATTGAAATAAGGTAGGGTAATTCTATTTTTAGTCCTTTGTTTAGGGAATGAAATACATGCTCTGTTGGTTTAGTGTCTGGTTTTTGACCTGGCCATTTAGCAAAATCATCTACAATTATCTGTATACTGCATGTTCTATATTTAATTAGCAATTACTCCTAATGATTCAAGTACACTTGTTTTTTTAGAACAGTTTATTATTTTTTATTTTTTAATAAAGCAATTTTAAGGCGCACCAGTTTAGTTTAAATTAAATGAAAATGCACAAAGGATGTCTGCCCCTTACAGGTCAAATTTATAGCTCCAGGTAGAAAGTTGGGACAGATCAAAACCAGCACAGATTAACAATAGTGTGAAAATTACTACTGAAAACAAATTTAATATTTGATATGTAATATATTTGCTTGTGAAGCTAAGTAAAACTAAGTCAGATGGGCAAAATATACTCATACACATTTAAAACAATCCAGTACTAATCTCCCAACACTAACCATGCACATACACACACTGAAACACACAGCTAAATGACTAAAATGCCAAAACTGCTAAAAGCTAAACAAAAATGTTGCTTATGATATATCATGTGTAGAATTGGTTTAATAGGGTCAAAAGATCAAGCTAAAATGGTGCCGGTGAAACATACAATGCACAAGAAACTGCTTTAATTGATCCATCATACATTATGCACATAATATCTGAAAAGAATACCAAAGGGTAAAAATGTAGAAATTAAATGAAAATGAAGGAACTTTTAGAACTCTCGACTACAAAATTTGAAATATTTTAAATTGAGTAAATTTGTACTTTTATATGTTGTGCATCAACATTTGTTAAGGATATGGAATATAGAACTTCAAGTCATTGAAGCATGACATTTGTCTGTGTCTCCTAACATTTGCATATTTAGAAATGGCATCATAGCTGTATTGCAGGACTGCTAACTGATTTCTATGAAATGCAAACAAAACATATTCAAGAAAACATAAACTGTTGATGTTTACACATAACACATCAACAACAAATCAAGAAAAATATCATGGCTTTAGTCTTCCCTTCGAAAATATATCCATGAAGTGACATAATTGCACTATGATTGTGACAAGCTAATGAGCTTGGTTATTTATGTAATTTGATTTTCCTATGTAGAGAAAAGTTGGAAAATGTCAAATAACAATTGAGAATTGATAGTTTTTCATTAGGTATTTTTGACTGTTAAACATCTCCTTTAGGGTACATTCATATTGTACATGATGGAATTGTTTTTGCATTTTAAGTGTACATTCTTGACCATGCAGTAGCACCATTGTTTCTTGAGATCAAGACACTTCTCAAGAGTTTTTATTTTCTTATCTTCTGCCACAGTATTTTGCTTGGCATCCAGCACCACCTATGAAGAAAAAAAAAACAGTCAAAACTGGCTCCATACATGCAGAGATGTTCGACAGAAGTAACAAAGGTAATCAATGGATTATTTGTAAAAAAAAAATAACACACAATTTATTTACAGATACTCACAATAGAGTTTCAGTCAGTAAAATGTTATATGCAATAAAATGGAAGATAACTCAATCCTCTACTATGGTCATGGGGGTTTCCCCATGCCCATTAAAGGGAGAATGTTTCGGGTGCTGAGCAGATTTCCGTACATTATAATCCCAATTATTTTAGAAACATCTGCACATTTAATAAACTGCAATGCAGAAATAGTTTTTTTAATAAATATTGTAGTCTGTCTATTTAGAAGTTTAACATTCAGACTGTATTACTGGCAATTTTTAAAAGGATTATCTTCCGCGTTATCCTCTACTAGGGTCGCGGGGGGGTTCCCCATGCCCATCAAGGGGAGAAAGTTTCGGGCTGGCAGATACGCCCAGGACAGGACGCCATGCTATCACAGGGCACGCACACAGGCACACACACAAACACATTCTCTATATAGAGCAATTTGAAGAATTCAGTTGACCTTGATCCATGTTTTTGGACTGTTGGAGGAAACCGGAGAACCCAGAGAAAACCCATGCGAACACGGGGAGAACATGGAAACTCCACCAAGGTTGGGATTTGAGGCGAACATGCTAACCACTAAGCCACTGAGCCGCCCATATATAGGACTATGGACTAAACTTTTTACAACTAAAGTTAACAGCTATAACAGAAGGAGAACACATTTACATTGGAAGGATGAATATGTAGGATTGATGTACAAAAAACAAAATAAACACCTGACACATTGCAGTCAGTCAAGTACTGTTCTCAAATCGTTTTCACTGTCAATAATCATGATTCATCACATCAAACAGGTCTCAAATTTCACCAGCAGTCTTGTTTTACTTATTCTTACTCTTGTGATAGTTTTGCGCTATAATTACATTTAGTCATTTAGCAGATGCCTTAAACTAAATCCACTTACAAATGAAAGAACAACGCAAGATAGTTTAGAAAAAAACAGCTAGTAGTATTACATAATACGCAATTAGACAAACTGACTTCAATGTCTAGATTTACATTTTTTTTTCATTAATTTCATTTTATTTCATTTCATTTTTCATTTATGCATTCTTGTGTATTTATATGCTTACACCTTAATGTGCCTCTTTGTACTGTATACTAGTACAATACACTAGAGTGTCAATGTGTTGCATTTATATGCAGCCCAGCTTTATTAGGCTTCTAAGTATAGATTTAGTTTTATTAGTTCTGTAGTTCATTGCCTTGATCTCTTTTATACTTATGATGAATAGTATCTGCACCTCCCTCACATGTTCTCGCTGCCATCCAGGGGCAGCGCTTTAGTTTTGCCTCTGCCTCTGGTAGTTTCGGTTTTCTTTACTGCCACTAGGGGCAATCCTGATACTACCATTCATTCATTATCTTCCGCTTTATCCTCTATTAGGGTCGCGGTAGGGTTCCCCATGCCCATCCAGGGGAGAACGTCTCGGGCGCTGGGCAGATAGACCCAGGACAGGGCGCCAATCCATCGCTGGGCACACAATCACTCACACAGACACACTCTACATGGGGCAATTTGGAGAATTCAATTGACTTGATCCATGTTTTTGGACTGTGGGAGAAAACCGGAGAACCCGGAGGAAACCCACCCAGGCACGGGGAGAACATGGAAACTCCACCCAGATGGGGATTCGAACCGGGAATCCCTAGCGCTGAGAGGCAAATGTGCAAACCACTAAGCCACCGTGCTGCCTTGATACTACCATATGCATTGAAATAAAAGTGTAAGTACCTCTGTAGCCTCCACCAAGGAATGGTTGAAGTGCTCCATATTTTGCAGCTTTTGCTGAGAAAAAAGGAAAGTAAAATACACATTATTAATGCATTTACAGTATTGGTTATGTATGGTGTGTTTAAACATGGCTAAGAAGAAGTAAGTAAAGAGAAAGATAATATTTAATTCTTGCAAATATTATATCTTGCAAAAATACATCATGGTTACTGATTGCAGAATTAGTCCATACAAATACAAAGCTTGCTGAGTCATGCTTTCATGTCTTAAAAAATGTAATTTCCATTAAATTACAAAATTTAATCTAATTAAAAAGCTACTTGTTATATAAATATAATTTTATTATTGTAAGTATATCCCTTGTAACACCAGCTTCACCTATTTGCTCTCTGGTGCCACATCTTTACTCTCAGAGGACGCAGGTTGCATCACCGGAGATTTAATTGACGGTACTATTTAAGCTATGCGGGTCCTTCGTTCTGTGCATTGGATCTTTGGTGCTGATGCTATCTGCTTAGTTGTACTACAGTAAAGCCCTTCCTTTTTACTTGCACATACCGCACAGCTCTTATCTCATTTAGCCTCCATAAAGTGTGCCTTAGTTCCTAATTCTGCCGTGCAGCCTCAGCAGACTATTTACCTGCTGGCCATCTATAGTGCATCTGCAGCATCCTTGTCTTGACAAGTCATGACAACTGTAAGTATATGCTTGAATTTGCTACGAATAAGAGCTTATGCTCTTAAATAAAGGCTTGAAAAATTAAATTTCAGTACCTTGCTTTGGTGACAAACCTGCTCCATATACTCCTAAAAGTAAAAAAAAAAAAAAAAAACACATTATTTTGAAATAATTCTTTTGAAGCATGATTTAAAATCAATGTTGGATTTTCAACCATGCTTCACAAGAATTATTTTAAAAAGTAGTCATTAAACAGGCCTTGACAAAAATGATGGTACCCCAAAAATAATGTGACCAAAGGGACATGTTAAATCAAAGTGTGTCCACTAATTAGCATCACTGGTGTCTACAATCTTGTAATTAGTCAGTGAGCCTATATATAGGGCTACAGGTAGTCACTGTGCAACAGGATAATGACCCAAAATACACAACTAAAAACACCCGAGAATAACTAAGAGGAAAACATTGAACTATTCTGAAGTGGTCTTCTATGAGCCAACTTCTATGAGCTAATGATACATCCATCATTTTATTCATACATTCATTTATTATCTTCCGTTAATCTTCTACTATGTCAGAGGGGGTTTCTATGACCGGGCTGGAAACCGCATTGTTCCTATTCAGTCTGAGTTTTGCCAATCAGGAAGATTTTCTTCTACATTATCCCATGCATAGACATTGCCAGACACACTATAGCGTTTGATCCCATATGGTTGAAACACACCCTTTTTAAAGAGGGGGACCACTACCCCTGTCTTCCAATCCAGATGCACCACCCCAATGTCCACATGACATTGTACTTGTGTGTTAACCAGGACAGTCCCACAACATCCAGAGCTTTAAAGGACCCAGGACAGATCTCATTTAACCCTGGAACCCTTCTGCTGAGGAGTTTAATCATTAAGTAACTTCAACTCAAATGGTGTAAGAACCTCCACCTGTTTTTTGCAAACTCTGCTTGGTAATTGTGGTGGGATTAAGAACATCTGCATTATTTTGTGTTCCTTTAAATGCCCAATGACCAGCAAATGTACAGTGTTAATAGGAAACTGCTTTCCACAATGTTCGCTGCCTCTCCCGAGATGCAAAGTTCTGTCAGACATCAGTTTAATCAGCAAGATCAGTCAAAGATCTTTTAGACAAGTTCTTCTGACAAATGTTCCAAGCAAACTCTCATTACAAATTTGGGTCTGCCAAGTCTGACCGGCATTCTCCCCTGTGAATCTAACTCACAACAGTTGACGGCTCATCTCCTCTTTTTACACTTTCAAGTTTCACTGTCATTGCTAATGATCAGGTTATACTACAGTATATCTGTTTTTTTCCCCAAATACTGATTTATTTTGTTCTCTTATTTTTAAGTCTTTGGATAAAAGCATCTGCTAAATGACTAAATGTACATGTTACTGTAATGTAAATAGTATGCTTTTCTTGTCAAGAGAGGTTATGCTCCATATTCCACCAGTTTCAGCAACCTAATACCACAACGCCAAGGCCTTTACCTTTGGTCTACACAATCCAATAGCACCGGCCACCTATTACCGCCCTTCCTACAGGAGGTGTGCCCATGGGAAGGGGACCTATGTAGTTTCTTTGGGCTTAATCCATTCGATCCCCATTTGTAGGAACACGGCCACCAGGTGGGTGCTGAGGAGCACCTCTCTCAGGCCTGGCTCCATAGTGGAGCCCAGTTTTGGGTGAGGGAATGTGAATTCTGATGTTTGTCTTAATAGGGGTATAAATAAATCATTGTTTTCCTGGCCCATTGCCTCAGACAACATAGTTCCTTTGGTCATGCAGGCATACAAAATCTCTTGTATAATATGTATATTTTTAATAAATATTGTTTATAGAATTTTTAAAATGTCATTGGGTGGGTGGTGGATTATATGGTGGCTTAGTGGTTAGCATGTTTACCTCTCAGTGCTTGGGATGCAGGTTTAAATCTTAATCTGCTTGGAGTTTCCCTTGTCTTCTCAAGTCCACATAGGTTTTCACCTGGGTTCTCCGGTAAATTGGCTGCTCTAAACTACCCCTAAATAGTGTGTAAGTCTGTGCCCAGCGATAGATTGGCACCCTGTCCTGGGTGTATCTGCCCAGTGTACATTCCTCCCACAAACATAGTAGATGATTAAATGGAAGATAATGGATGGATCAAATATATTTGGTCAAATGTTTTCTTTTACTGTTCTTTTTAAGATTTTTATTATTATTATTATTATTATTATTATTATTATTATTATTATTATTTTTATATTTGCCACATGTGAGACAGTGTCCTAGTATTTTGGTGACATGTGGGATAGAGTGGGATAGTTTTGGCAAGTCAAACTTTCAAGGATTCATGAAGGGGCTATCATTTACATTACATGCGGTACATGAGGTGGAAAATTGCATTTTCACGGTCCTAGTTTTGCCCAAGCAATTTTTTGAAAGAAGATAATACATATGTAAAGATTTAAATATAAATAGCAGCAAAAAAACTATATACTATATTCCACTACTAATAACAATAATAAAAAACAGTCCCAGTGCCAACAAAAAATGATCTGTATAACTTTAAGTATAGCTTTAAATTTGCTACACATTAAAGTCAATGTTATTAATGAAATGCTTGAGAAATTAGGTTTCAGTACCTTGCTGTGGTGATAAACCTGCTCCATATGCTCCTTAAATTTATAATAGTTTTTTATTAGATGTAATGGATATGTGATGAGCTTAAGATAATTATAAAAGCCTGACACAGTGCTATTAGCTTTCTTTATTCTGAAATGTAGTATTTTTTATGTTCTTTAAGTGTCTACCCAGAGGGGTTTTATATTGAGTTTTATAATGAGAAACATGACTCTTAACTGTCCACTGCTTGACCAAGTTTTCCCACCTAGAAAGAATGAAGAGGTCTGTAATTTTTTTTGTAGGTATACTTAACATTCACTTTAATTTTAAATCTTTAAAAAAATTACATTGTATGATTTTACTGAATTGAATACGTATTTGATAACAAAATAAAAACAGAATTTAATATTTGGTACAGAGACCTTTGGGTCAGATGATTCTTGTTATTCTTGACCAAGTTTGTACACCCTGCAGCAGGGATTTTGGGCTGTCGCTGGGCAACATCGCGTCCAAACATTTCCTTTTGAGTTCAGGTCGGGAGATTAGTGGCTAAGCTTTAAAATGCTTTTTATAGTACCACTCTTTAGTTGCCCTGGCTGTGTGGTTCAGGTTCTTAACATGCTAGTAGATCCAGCCATGACCCCTCTTTAATGCTCTTACTGAAGGAAGGAGGTTTTTGGTCAAAATATTGCGATACTTGACCCCATTCATACTCCTTTCTATACTATCCAGTTGTCCTGTCCCATTTGCAAAAAAATTACCCAAAAATTCTGATGTTTCCATTCCATCCCTGTTTCCTCTAAACAGAGCGAGTAGAGTTAATACTAAAAAGTTTTATTTTGTGCTCATCTGACCACATTACCTTCTCCCATGCATCTGGATCATCCAGTTGGTTACTGGTCAATTTCAGGCTTGGGCATTTGGTGTGAGCAGGGGGACATTGTGTGCTTAGTGTGTTACTAACTGTCATCTTTGAGACTGTGGTCATAGCTCTCTTCAGGTCATTGACCAAGTCTTCCTATGTAGTTCTGGACTGCTTCTTGACCTTTCTCAGAATCATCTTTACCCCAGGAGGCGTGATGTTAAATGGAGATTGACAGTCTTTTTGTTTCTTTAATTTTCTAATAATTGCACCAACTGTTGTTGGCTGCTTGCCTATTGTCAGAGGTTTGTGGTTAAACCTTGTCACTTGAATGTCACTGGTTCCATCAAGTTCTATGGCTTAAATCCTCTTGAGCAAGGCACCTAACTCCAATTGTTCCATGAACAGGAGCAACTTTAATGTGCTGCATGCACTTCTTGAGCATGTGCACTGAAAATTCTGTTTAGTAGTACTATGGGTAGTTTACAATTTTGTTCCTGGTTTTCTTAGACAACCCTTATATCTTGTGCATAGTAGAGAGCCTGGAGCGTGATTGAGTATGTGGACCAGTGAATACAGGTAATTAGTGCAGAATAGAAGACTTCTTAAAGAAAACCAGTCTGTGAGAGGCATAATTCTTGTTGGTTGGTACATGATCAAATGCTTATTTCCTGCAAAAAATGCTAATTTAATCTGGATTTAATTGTGTACCTACAATAAAAAATACAGAGCTTTCTATTCTTTGTAGGTGGGAGTATCAAAAAAGTTCTCTCACTGTAAATAAATATTATTTCATAATTGTAAGTATAACCATAAGTATATCTAAATTAGCTACAAACTAGATTTAATGCTATTAATTAAATGCTTGAGAAATTAAGTTTCATTACCTTGCTGTGGTAACAAACCAGCTCCATATGCTCCTGAAACTCAAAACAGAGATGAGAAACTTCAATAGTACAGTTGAGGTTATTATGATCAGAAAAAATTGCCATTAACTGTCCTCTGCTAGACCAATCACAAAAGTTTTGACAAATATAGGTTCTAAATCAATGAATTTAAAGTCGAACTTCTACCACCCTATAAAAGAAAAAAGAAAAACACACACACACATATATAATAAGAAAGGGGAAATAAAAAGCCATTTAGTCATTGCTGTAACAGCGACAGCAGAAAAGAGATAAGGTATACAATAATAATTTATAACTAGAGCACAAGGATCATAGTAGGGTGGCAAAAAGTTACAGTGAGACAAGGCAGCCCACTCAACATGACACGTAAACTCCCAACAGGTGCACCTTGTTAAACATGATTCGTCTACCAATGAGAATGCCACATGCCCACCCCTAGCCGAGGGTGATGCCACTACATAAATATTACTTTATTATTGTAAATATAATCATAAGTATATCCTTAAATTTTGCCAAAAATTTGATACTCTTAATTAAATGCTTGAGAAATTAAGGTTCAGTACCTTGCTGTGGTGATAAACCTGTTCCAAATGCTCCTGAAACTCAAAAACATGTTTTTTTAAATTTTAACAAAGATGTGACAAGCTTGTAAATAGTTAATTTACAGACACTCTCTAAATCAATAAAACAAAAAGTTTGACAATTAGTGTCTAAACATTTGCAAAATGTTAGGTAATTATAATTAGGTGTAACAGTGTATGTATTTATTTAATAAGTATTTTAACAATGTAGCATGTATTTATTAAATAAAAACCTTGCCATAAATGGATTTTGGATCTTGAATTGTTTATCCAGTTATATGCAATCTGACTTACAACACTAAATTTTGAACCTTAAAGTAAAATATTTTTTAAGCTTGTTTTGTTATGATTCGTGTGAGCAGTATGTATTCGGTTTAATTAAAAGCATAATTATTTTCTACCTGGATATGACTGTTGGTACCCTCCATAACTTCCTGAAGCAATTGCACCTGTTAGGTGAAGATAATTTACAATATGAAATGCTGCTTTTTCCTGTAATCAAAAAAAAACTCAAAATAGTGCATTCAAATGCTGTGCTATATGGCTTATTGTTTTGTTTTGTAGCTAGGCAGTCTACAAAATTTTGCACTTTTCTGTTTGAATTTATGATTCCTGAATAAATAATGAATAAATCAAACTTCTGATCAGATGTAATAGTTTTAATTACTATACTAATTTTAATTAGTTTTAAATACTGTACTAGAACCGTTTAAATAATAACAGTTGCTGACCAAGAAGGTGTGGGTTCTTCAGGTCATAATCACGATTTTTATTTTGGATTATATTTTCATATACTCTACAATGTGGCCACACTAATTAGACATTCATATAAATTAGCTGCAGGCACACTCTGTCTACACACTCGGTAACATGTCTACAAAGCCATAATGTAGAAACTGTTGCAAAATGAGGCTTGAAATAAACATGTCATTTGTAAGAAAAGTTCGTGTTGACAGCATAGGTCTTTCTATAATACAAATATGTCTCCACATCAATAGTACCTTCACATACAACAATATGGCCAAGTTCCTAATATTGTGTTGGTCCCGGTTAGTGCCAAAGCTGCCCGGACCCATTGACCCTTGGACATCAGTAGACCTCTAAATATGGGCTGTGGTATGTTAGCAGCTGATGCAGTTGCAAATTGGGGCCTTTATGGCTCTGAGTTGTTTGTACAGCACATCTCACATATGCTTAATTGTATTAAGATTTGGGAAAATTAACATTAAAAATTATCAAATAAATTTGTTGTGCTCTTCAAACCTTTCCTTTGTTTTTTTTTGTCACATTATCCTGCTGGAAGTGCAGACAAGCATTATCCAGTTTTTTTTACCTGGTTGAACTCCAGCATACAAAGATCCATAGCCTGAAAATAATATAAAAAGTAGAATAAAAAGCAGTTTGATTTTGATTGATTTGGATTTATCTCATCACTCTGACTATAACTGTTGCATATTACTAAAAATGCATCACTTGACTTAGACCTCAGACTTAATTTAGCTCATTTTTGCCATGTGATATTTTGCCAGTTAATCTTAGTCATTCACCTCTTGACATTCTTATACAGAAAGTGAAGAGAGTAAGGTAGTTTTGTATTCATTTATATTTAAGTGTTCACTCACTCAATGAAAAACCCTACAATGGTTCAAATTTTATAAGTAAAAGCATTACCTGGTTTGGGAGGTTTACCACCAGCTGTATGACCAACACCAGCAGGGTATGTACCACCTAAAAGAGTATACAGTAATGGTAGAGAAAACACATGTATATGTTAAAAAGTAATGATACAGATAATAAAACTAATAAACTGGTCCTAGTTTGTCATTCTGGCCTTTATTTACACACTGCATAAAAATTATATTTAAGCACAACTGCTGGCTGATATAACCGGTCAATGTCATGTTGCTGTTACCACTTTCTTAGCTGCATGTCCAGCTCCAGTAAATAAAGTGGAATATGTTTAAAAAAAAATGGTTAAATATGTAAAAGAAAAAAGAAACATACTGACTCTCAAAGACACATAACACATTTTGTTGACTGATTTATCATTTTTTTGCTTGTTTACCTGGTGCTTTAATTGGTTTAGCTTTTGGCAAAACACCAGCACCTGTTCCTGATGGTAATATACCACTATAAGGACCTAAAAGATGACAATAATTGAGAACACCTATAATATGATTATAATAAATAGCTGTTACAAAAACTCTGTAACAGGGCTATAGTTAGGGTCTTGGGCTATCAATCTGAAATCCCAGGTCCACTCAAGTCACCAATTTGGGTCCTTGCTCCTGGGATGCTGTCACTTTAGATAAAAGCATCTGCTAAATGACTAAATGTAAATGTGTTGTTACAATCATAAGAGCATATATAAAACTGTGTTAGAGCCTGTATCCCACCCTCACCAACCGAGTCAGTCGCATGGCTTCAGGCAAGGTATCTGTTCCACTTTACCTACTGTACTTACATACAGAGGAATCTGTCCTCCACATTTAATCCATCTATGCAGTGACACACACATACATATGTGTGAAGTGCTGCCTGCCTTAAATGACTATTAAATGACACATCCTGCTGCCTGCCTTAAATGACTATTTAGAGCAGGGGTGCCCACACTTTTCTGGCCAGAGATCTACTTTTCCATTGAACAGGTCATCGAGATCTAATCTCAGGCTAATCTTTTTTTTAATGCTTTTATATTGAAACCTGTTTACACACATCATGTTAGTATTGTCTAAACAGCATAGAAAAGACAGATTCAGATAAAGCAAATGCATTTTGAGTTTGACATTTTAAAAAAAATATTCTCTCTTGAATATTCACTCTATATTCACTCCCACTCTAAATGAAAGTGGAACGTTTTAGTTCTTTTGGGGGCAAAGTCCTTCACTCATCTTGTCAGTCAAATAAAGTGCAAAGACACAAACAGAAACTTATCTAATATACAGTCATTGCTAAAAGTTTTGAGAATGACACAAATATTATATTTTCACAAGATCTTCTGCCCTCTGTTTTTTATGTGTGTTTGTCAGATGTTTTTATCACATACAGAAATATAATTGCAATCATATTATGAGTAACAAAAGCATTTATTGACAACTAGAATGAGTTAATGCAGCAAGTCAATATTTGCAGTGTTGACCCTTCTTCTTCAGGACCTCTGCAATTCTCCCTGGCATGCTCTCAATCAACTTCTGGACCAAATGCTGAGTGATAGCAGTCCATTCTTGCACAATCAATGCTTGCATTTAGTCAGAATGTGTAGGTTTTTGTTTGTCCACCCGTCTCTTGATGATTGACCACAAGTTCTCAATGGGATTAAGATCTGGGGAGTTTCCAGGTCATGGACCCAAAAAAGTTTTGTTCCCTGAGCCATGTAGTATCACCTTTGCTTTGTGGCAAGGTGCTCCATTATGCTGGAAAAGCCATTGTTGATCACCAAACTGCTCTTGGATGGTTGGAAGAAGTGTCTCTCGGAGGACATTCTGGTATCATTCTTTATTCATGGCTGTGTTTTTAGGCAAGACTGTGACAGAGCCGATTCCCTTGGCTGAGAAGCAACCCCACACATGAATGGTTTCAGGATGCTTTCCAGTTGGCATGAGACAAGACTGGTGGTAGTGCTCACCTCATCTTCTCCGAATAAGCTGTTTTCCAGATGTCCCAAACAATCGAAAAGGGGATTCATCAGAGAAAATGACTTTACCCCAGTCCTTAGCAGTCCACTTCCTGTACCTTTTGCAGAATATCAGTCTGTCCCTGATGTTTTTTCTCCCTCCTTGAGACCAGGCCTTGCTCCAAGAGTCTCCGCTTCACAGATGCACTCACACCTGCCTGCTGCCATTCCTTTGCTAGCTCTGCACTGCTGGTAGCCCGATCCCGCAGCTGAAACACTTTTAAGAGACGGTCCTGGTGCTTGCTGGTCTTTCTTGGGCGCCCTGGAGCCTTTTTGGCAACAATGGAACCTCTGTCCTTGAAGTTCTTGATGATGCGATAGATTGTTGACTGAGGTGCAATCTTTCTAACTGCGATACTCTTCTCTGTTAGGCCATTTTTGTGCAGTGCAATGATGACGGCTCGTGTTTCTTTTGAGATAACCATGGTTTACAGAAGAGAAACAATGATGCCAGTGGTGTCATTCTTACTTAATCATGACAGGTGTGGGTGTTAATGAGGATAGGGCTGGAGATCAATCTGTGTTAATGGAGCAATCACTGAAATGATGTTAGATGATTTTAAGGCAGGGCTGCAATGAAGTTGAAATGTGTTTTGGGAGATAAAGTTCATTTTCTAGGCAAATTATTGACTTTGCAATTAATTGCTGTAAAGCCGATCACTCTTTGATGACTCACTCTCTAGATGATTCGCAATTCAGTGCTTCGTATTTAGGCACGGAAGCGTGGCCACGTGCCGGTTTTGGGAATAGCGAGAGAGACGGGGTGGGGGCAGACTGCTCGCTTGCACAGGGATAGAGATCGCGATTTGGAATGGCTCACATTGTGTGTGTGAAAACGTGTGCACGCGTGTGTATAAATGCTTCCGACACTGTGCTGTAAAAAAGCGCCAATACGTGATAAGCGCTTTTCTTTTTTCAAACCTCCATCGCGATCTACCTGAAACCCCTGCGTGATCGACCGGTCCATCATGATTGATGTATTGGGCACTCCTGATTTAGAGCCTCATAATTGTTACGATGACGGCACAGTTGCGAGGTTTCTGTTTTCCTTAGAGTTTCTTGCTTCTCAGTTTGGGTAGCTTGATGGTCTTTTATTTATATATATATATATATATATATATATATATATATATATATATATATATATATACTGTATCTCTCTAACGTGGGTGTGGTCGACAAATGTGAGAAAGGCGTTCTGTATAGTGCTTCCAACCTACCCCCGTAAAAATTATATAGGATCTGACATTTTGATCTACGGATGCATGTGTCTGTGTGACTCAGCTGAACAAGGTACGAACCTGTTACACCTGGCCATCAAGCGCGTAAGTAATCGGGCAGTTCGGGCAGTTCTTGCTCACAGAGAAAACTACGCCTACTACCCGAACTGAGAAGCAAAAAACACAAGCGCTAGAATCGTAACGCATGAAGAACTAAAATGTCTTTTACCGGCGACTGAGCAAAGCAAAACGCACGCTCAGAGAAAACAGGAGAGGGAAGGGGCTGCTCTCGTCGCAGCTCCGTCACTCTTACTGAATGTGGTCACGTGGTCTCCTCTCTCTCTATTTCACTGCTCAGAGCCTCCACTCATGTTACAGAACCACACACTTGGCGCAGTCGATATTTAAACGGTGTGACAATTTGCCCCAGTCGGCGTGCCATATAAATAGCTAGGCCGACAGGTGCACCTCGTCAAACCGAATTAGCGTGGCGCTCCCTGGAAAATGCAGTTTTTCCCAGTAGTCTGCCGTAATAGTACCCCCTCCCCTAGGGACGGAGAGACATCCCCATGCCCCTAGCCCGGTTCCTCATCAAGGATGTATCTGGCCGGGACCCAGGTCAGTTCCTCTGGGCCATAGCCCTCCCAATCCACCAGATATTGGGTCGAGCCTTGGACCCTTCGGGGATATCCAATAATTGCCTCGCTGTGTAGTCTGGGGCTCCTGCCACCACCCGAGGCTCAGGTGGTTGGCTAGATGAGGCGAGGCGATGACACAAGTAAAGTTTGATCCGAGATATGTGAAAAGTGGGATGGATCTTCATCATCGGGGGCAACCTCAGTCGGTATGTGACAAGGGTTATCCGTCAAGTCACCTTGAATGGACCCACGTACCTCGGTGCAAGTTTGTTGGATTCTCCTCTAAGAGGCAGGTCCCTAGTGGACAACCAGACCCGTTGCCCTAGACGATAAGTAGGTCCCGTTCATTTTTTGTGGTCTGCAGTGCGGCTCATAGCCTCAGTCCGTGCCCCCAGGGCAGCTCGGGCCTTGCCCAATGTCATCGCCGCACATATTTCTCAGCTGCTGGGACCCTTAACTCTGCCTTCTGTTCATCAAACATGGGGGCCGAATACCCATTTTGGAACTCAAAGGGGACATGCCTATGGCTGAGGGTTACAATACCCAAGAGTATTGTGAGCATATTCAGCCCAGGGGAATTGTTCAGCGCAGGTCTTAGGCTGATCCGACATCAGGCACCAGAGCATGTAGTCAAGGACTTGGTTGACACTCTCGGTCTGACCGTTGGACTCCCGAGGCCCGGAGGTTCAACCCGAGGAGTCTTGTTCTTGGTGCATACAATGCATGCCGTGATAAACTCCTTCACCATAGCCTCCATCCTAACCCACCAGAATTCAAGGCTTAGGGTGACCCCTGGATTTGCCGAGAATGAAGAGGCATGTCCCCACTGCAGGACCTGTTTGCGGGCATTGGGTGGAACAAATAGTCAGGATAGTTCCACAGGGCTCTCTTGTCATGGGCCTCAATGGGCCGGATGAGAGCTGCCATAATACGTACCCAGGGAGGATTGGTTCTGGGTCAGGATCTGTGCCTTCTGTCGTTCGGGACCACATCCAAGAGAGGGCAACTGGCTTTTTTTTGGGACCCTGGCCTGTACAAGGTCGTCAGAAGTGTCTACATCAACAACAATGGGGTCCTCCCTGTTTGGGAGTCGCAGAATAGGGGAAGTTGTCAGTCGATCAGTCACCTGGGGTTTTACGGGTGAAGTACAGTTGGCATAATCAGTCCCTATTATATTACACCTATATTTTACACATATATTTATTTTATGTTTATATATACAAACTCAAAACTTATTTTCACCTTTGATTATTATTTCTTGGCCACCTGGTAATAATAAACCAGGGGTCTCTCACTAAATCCTGTAAATTGCCTCCTCCTATCCCTCCACCCTAACAAGATGATAGTTATTTGTCCTGTTTAAAGTTAATACTCACCCCCATAACCACCAAAAGGGGCTAATGCAGGACCTGCGCAAATAAACAGTATACCACTTTAATAATCATAATTCATAAGACTCACAGCTATTATTATAGCTAATGTATAAATCTATTTACCAACAGCACCAGTCTTTGGTGGCTTAACAACTGCACCTAATCAAAGAATGTTAGATTGATCATTTTGCTCAGTTTTGTTTAAGACTTTCAATTATTAGCTTATAAGATCATTGCAGTGGTATTTTACAATATGTGTGAGTCTAAAAAAATACTTTAAATCTGAAGAACCTTAAAAACGGCACCACAATTTAATATTATTCCTACTTAATATTATTTTTTTAATTACCAGGGTATTGTACTCCTGCTGTTCAGGAAGAAAGACAAAAATAATATTACATTTAAGAATGTCTAATTTTATCTTTACAAATAAGAAAATAAAATGAGAAACATACAGGTAGGAATACCAAGTTGTATACTTACTACCTGTAGGTGTTTGTATGGCCGTACCACCTACACACACACATACACACACACACACACACACACACACACACACACATACGCACACAAAATATCAAAGCATTTATTGCATTGTAAAATGACTCATCCATAAAAACTGCATATATATATATATATATATGCGGCACGGTGGCTTAGTGGTTAGCACGTTCGCCTCTCAGCGCTAGGGATTCCCGGTTCGAATCCCCATCTGGGTCGAGTTTCCATGTTCTCCCCGTGTCTGCATGGGTTTCCTCCGGGTTCTCCGGTTTCCTCCCACAGTCCAAAAACATGGATCAAGTTAATTGAATTCTCAAAATTGCCCCGTTTAGAGTGTGTCTGTGTGAGTGAGTGTGTGCCCAGCGATGGATTGGCGCCCTGTCCTGGGTCTATATGCCCAGCGCCCGAGACGTTCTCCCCTGGATGGGCATGGGGAACCCCACCGCGACCCTAATAGAGGATAAGCGGGAGATAATGAATGAATGAATGAATATATATATATATATATATATATATATATATATATATATATATATATATATATATATATATATATATATATGAATACAGTCAAAGTTACTACCTTAACATTACAAATTATATCCATAATCACAATCGGATTTTAGGTTGGAACAAAAAAGGTTCTTTCTGTGGGGAATCTGCATGTCCTTCCTGTGCCCAAGTGATGACACTCCATGTCATTGCCATAAAATTCCATGAATCAGTATCTTGTAACTGGCCTATAGAGTATGCCGGGGTCAGTAATGACTGTAATGGATAATATTTACATTCCATTGTTTAGCACTTAAACATGCCAAAAATACAATCTCGTATGGCTGCTATTCACACACACACACACACACACACACACATACATATATACAGTGTGTATGTATATATATATATATATATATATATATATATATATATATATATATATATATATATATACATACATACATACAGTAGGTACTGTTTTATATTATATTATTATTATTGTGGATGCCTTAAAAAATTTTTTATGGATATATGTTGTCTTGCATTGTGTTCTGTCATTAAGAAGGACATACTCGGAATTTTGTTGTATTATGTACAATCTATCACATAGAAACAGGACTGATGATATATGAGAACTTTGTATAACCCTAATATGATGGAGCATTCACAATCAGTTGCATAAAAAGGTATTTTCGAAGCCTGCTATCAGAGTTTAAGTACTGGTGTTTTGGCGCTGTAAAAGGCACTGTGAGAGGAGTCTGTGGGAGTATGGGCAGCAGATAGTGGGTGGAGGATAGTGAGCAGACAGTAGTGACGCACAAAACCAGACCAGATGATCACATGGATGACAACACTGCTGTAAGTATAGCTAGAGACAATTTTAATCTAGACCCAAACACCATGTTTTGTATAGCTCTGCAGTCTCATCTTTTCCCCCTGTACCACAGCTGGTCTAGAAAATTCAGCTGCCACATCAAATTCTGCTGCTTAAAATTCATAGCACAGGACTAGACTAGAAAATCAGTCTTACGTAATTTAGATGAAAAACATATTTGAAACCATTTATGCCCTTGGTGAGAATCACAAACACAGTGGACACAACACAAAAAGTTATTGAAGTGTCAGCCAAGGCTGTCAAATTTCAGATCTTTGAAATACCTCTGTGCAGTTCTGAATGGTAGTGTAATACTGAGTTTATTGATGAGTTTACAGATATGCTGTATTTCTATTGCCAATTTTGTTATTGCTGGTAACATACTTATTAACAAACCCAAGGCCAATATTGCCAAGAAACTACAAAAAGAAGGAATGTTGCAAAGCAGAATGCAGATGGCATAAGCAAGCTTTTAAATTTACAAAGAAAGTGCGAAAGGTCATCTAGACAGGAAAGTTAGTGCTTCATTCACAAAAAGACCCATTACTGCTAGGGTTCCTGGTTTTTGATCATATATTTGGACATGTTCATATGCACTGTAGCCACAGGGACTGCTGTCAGCGACTATTGTTTAAAATAACTATGTTGTGTCATATAAGTGATTGATATTGAATACTGATATTCACCTGATATCCTACAATCTTAAACAGCAACTCAAGCAACTAGATTCCCTGTGTCCAAAACTATTTAGTTTATGTTTACTATTTAGTATACTATTTAGTGTATGCAGAATAGAGGCAGAGGGGGCCTAACTAAGACACTTCAATAGCAGGAAATTACCGTGAAATGCACCACGACCATGAATAGGGGCTGACACTAGCGTGTTTGTAGGTGTGCAGATTGCATTAATATCCAAGAACCGAAGCAACCCATGTCAAATCTACATGCTCTCAATCGAAGTAAGGGAGGTCAGGCAGGAAGTAGGAAGTACAATGATAGTGGCCTTGCACCTCTAAGAGAAATGAGCTTGGAGATATTAAACAGTTGATTGCAGAAGTTTCACAGTTTTACAAGTGTAACACCCTAAGCAGCTTGAAGATAATATATTATTGTAAAACATTATAAAATAGTGGCGGCACGGTGGCTTAGTGGTTAGCCTCTCAGCGCTAGGGATTCCCGGTTCGAATCCCCATCTGGGTCGGGGGGGGGGGGGGGGGGGGGGGGGGGGGGGGGGGGGGGGGGGGGGGGGGGGGGGGGGGGGGGGGGGGGGGGGGGGGGGGGGGGGGGGGGGGGGGGGGGGGGTTCTCCGGTTTCCTCCCACAGTCCAAAAACATGGATCAAGTTAATTGAATTCTCAAAAAATTGCCCCCTATAGAGTGTGTCTGTGTGAGTGAGTGTGTGCCCAGCGATGGATTGGCGCCCTGTCCTGGGTCTATCTGCCCAGCGCCCGAGACGTTCTCCCCTGGATGGGCATGGGGAACCCCACCGCGACCCTAATAGAGGATAAGCGGGAGATAATGAATGAATGAATGAATGAATTATAAAATAGTGTTCAATAACAAATTCAAACTTAAATTTGGAAAATAATTTTAAGACAAATTTATGTCAAAATCATACCAGACTACATAAACACTCACAGACCACTTAATTAGGTACATCTGTTCATTTGCTTTGGTAACACAAATGGCTAATTAGTCAATCACATAACCGCAACTCAATGCATTTAGACATGAAGTGGTGGTTAATACAACTTGCTGAAGTGCAAGTTTCAAAATGTCATGGTTGTTGGTGCCTGACAGGTTGGTCTGAGCATTTCAGAAACTGCTGATGTACTGGGATTTTTTTTACTGGGATACGTTGAACCTTGAAGAAGATGCTCAACAGCAGCAGACCACACCAGGTGCCACTCCTGTCAGTTAAGAACCGGAAATTGAGACTACAATTAACATAGACTCACAAAATGAGTCAATAGAAGATTGGAAAACGTTGCCTGTTTTGACGAGTCTTGATTTCATTAAGATGGAAGGATCACAAATTGGCATAAATCACTTAAAAGCATGGACCTATTTTGCATTGTAACAATGGTTCAGGCTCGTGGTGATGGTGTAATGGAGTGGGGGATATATTCCTGCCATACATTGGGCCCCTTATTACCAATTGGGCATTGTTTGCATGCGATAATGCTTCATGTCATATAGCTCATATCATCTCAAAATGTTCTTTTGAATATAACAATGAGTGGAATGAAGTGAAACGGGAGATCCGATCATATCACAAGGCATACTTAAAAGTATTGCACGGAGAGTTAAGGCAGTTCCAGAAGCAAAAGGTGGTCCAACATTTTACTAGCAAGGTGTACCTAAATAAGTGCCTGGTGATTACATATGCATAATAAGTAATATTTTTCATAATTGTCACTTGTCATAAATATATAAGAAACATATAAGCATTTATATTGACATACAGTAAAAAGGACAAACAGATATAAAAGAAAAAATTCTGAGCCTAGGTAGAAACTGCTAAAACGATTTACCTGGTCTGCCAGGTTCTCCAGGTGCCAGAGTTGGACCTTTTGCTTAAAAAAGAACAAATGCCTAATTAATACACTATCAGCACACCCGATGGTATAGTATATGTCAATTCTGGCAGATATAAAATAAAATATATTTATACCTGACTTTATAGGTATGCCAGTGCCACCTGGGGCAACAACTCCAACATCAGGTGTTGCTCCAGGTCCTGCAATACCTGTCCCAGCAAGTCCAGTGCTTGGCACAGCTTAAAAATACACAGTTTTAAGAACAAGTAATATTTTGTAAGTATGGTTATAAAGTAATTATATAGGGCAAAAACATTAATTAATCAGTTATTCAAGCTAGAATACTAAAATTATTCCATACCAGGTTTAGGAGGTTTGACTCCACCAATATAGCCTGCAAAAATTTAAGCTGCACTTAATTATATGTAAAATACATCTGTTACATTGTAATATATATATTTTTATAAAACTTGCTATAATTTAATAATTTTAATTTTTAGTTACCTCCACTTCCAACTGCAGGCCCAACTCCAGTTCCTGTTGCTGGCAATGGTAGACCTCCTGCACCCCCAGCAACTCCTGGTCATTATTAATTAGTATTGATATTAGTATTTTAGTATTTTATTAGTGTCTTATTCTTGGCTGTTTACTTTAAAATAAAAAAAGTGTGCCACATAAAAAGACCTTACCATATTTAGGAGGCTTAACTCCACCAGGATAGGCTGTAACAAAATTTTACGAAAGTTATCCTTTATTATTTTTTTTTTTATTATACAGGTTTGGACATTATTATTAACATTGCTAAATATAGAATACAGAGTTGCACACATTGTAAACATTGTAAAATTAGTTTTGTAAGATTTTTTAAGATACTTCAATGACTAAAGTTTTTTTTTTTTTTTTTTGTTCAATATAAAAACATCTCAGACACCAAGCTTTGTGCTGTTGCCTCTGTAAGAACATATATTTCAGTTTACAAAGAAATCTTAAGTTTAACGACTTCTTAAAGAAGTCGAATTTAGAGAAGTAATTTTATTTCATTCTATAAGTAAGTCTGAACCTACCTGCTAAAAAGCATTTTTATTTCTAGAAGTGAATTAGATTCTGTCAGTTCGAAGAGCATTCCTGTTAATTTCAATGCTGCAAATGTCTGTAAATGTCAGCTCAAGATTTATCAATGTATTAATACATGTGTTATGTGCAAAAATATGTGTTATCATCTCATCATATCCCATTATCTTCATTCATCCCATAATGCAGCCTAGATTTGCACCCTCCGCAAAGTGGAGAACATTTCAGGCACTGGGCAAATACACCCATGACAGGGCACCAATCCATTGATGGCCACACACTCACTCACAGACTATATTGGGTTGTCAACCTGGATCCCAATGCATAGAGGCGAACGTGCTAACCACTATGCCACTGTATTATTATTATTTATTATTATTATTAGTAGTAGTAGTATTAGTATTATTAGTATTATTATTACTACTACTACTTCTAACTATTAATGCTATAGTTCTATTAAAGAAAAGACTACAGTACAAAGAATGGATTTCCACTGACTTTATAGTGGAATGGATACAAACTCAGGTCATAGATTCACAGTGCAGTGATAGAAGCCTTTGACACTATAGATCATAACATCTTAATAGATTAGAAAACACTGTGCATTACAGGACCTGCACTACAGTGGTTTAAATCATATCTGAAAGATCAATATCAATTCACCTGTGTTAACAACCAATGTTCTCATCTTGCTAAAGTTAATATGGTGTTCCACAAGGGTCAGTTCTGGGTCCACTTCTATTTGCCCTATATATGCTTCCATTGTGATCAATTATTCGTAAACATGGATTCAGTTTCCACTCTTATGCAGATGATGCACAGATATACATTTAAGCTAACCCGAATGATTTTCGTTCAATCATTAAGCTCGAGGACTGCATCCAAGATATTAAAATATGGATGTCCAAAAACTTCCTACTGCTAAATTAAACTGAGTTTCTAATAGTTGGACCTAAGGATAAAATTTACAAAGTTTCTAACACTGTGTTAAACCTCTTTAATTAGACCTTAAAACTCTTTAGTTAGACCCAGTTCATATGTAAATATTCTCAGTGTCATTATTGATTCAGATCTCTCCTTTACAAAAAAAACTAATTCATGCTTTTATTACCTCAAGGTTAGATTATTGTAATTCACTTCTGACAGGATGTTCTAATAAATCATTACATAAATTACAACTTGAGCAAAATGCTACAGCTAGAAAGTTTGATCATATCAGTCCTGTGTTACCTAAGTTTCGTATTAAGTACAAAATTGTATTGATAACATATAACATTCTACATACTCAGGCTCCACAGTATCTGAGTGAGCTGATACAATTGTATAAGCCAACATGTGAGCTCAGATCTCAAGGTGCTGGTTTACTTTTAGCTCCTAGAATTAATAAAATTACTGCTGGTGGAAGAGCGTTCTCCCACAGGGCTCCTCAAATTTGGAATAACCTTCCAGTTACTGTTCGTGATTCTGAATCATTATTAATCATTAAAAGTAAAGTAAAAACTCATTTAATCTTGTGTTGAATTAATTCCCTGTATATAAAGGTGTAGATCTCAGGCTTGGCTGTGTTGGGTTGGTAATCTGGGATCAGTGTGTGCTGGCATTTTACCTCTTCACCCACCTTATAATTAATAGCGGGTGTGGCACTGAAATTATGCTGTTCCTGGGAGCCCTCTCAACTAGGTAGAGTCTGCCTCTTTTAGTTATGCTGCTCCAGTCAGTGATGGTGGAGTCACATGCTACACTGTGTCAATCCATTACTTATTACTTAAATGCCGTGCTTTATTATTGGCTCTAACTGTTTTTCTTGTCTGTTTCTTTTAAGGTGTGGCCTGGTTCCTGGAGGTGTAGTCAGATCTTCATCCATGGCTCTGCCGAAGCACTGCGGCTACGATGATTACTGGATGGAACCAGGATATTAATTGGACTAGTGGTCCTGCAGGATAGTTTTCCAGTTGTTAGAGTTTTTCCATTTATTAAATATGATCACCGACACTTATCTATACATTGCTGTTTTACAGATGCTACCCAGCCGCTCAAAGAGGATGAGTCTCCTATTGAGTCTTGGTCCTTCCAAGGTTTCTTCCTTAAAATAACAACATAACAGGGAGATTTTTCTTGCAACTGTTGCTTCGGCTTGCTCTTTGGGGGTTTAAAGGCTTTTTAACTCTGTAACGCTGCTTTGTGACAATGAACTGTTGTAAAAAAAATGCTATTTAAATAAATTAATTGAATTTGAGTTTCCCTTGCTAAACATATATGTACAGCAGCACAGCAGACTATATTTACAGTATTTACATGTGGTTTTATACTTTGGCCTTTTTGTTAGTTTATGTTTATATAGTTTATATTTATCAGAGATTTTGTTAATGCTTAGTATTCAGAACACTATTTAAAATGGAAAAAACAGCAGTTTATGCATACTATAATTTAACTGGGAGTCTATTACAGAATTATGCATTGATCACTTAAAATACAAATAAGAGGTTTTGAAGTTCTGATCCCTGCCAAACGAACAATACTGAGAAACAAATGGCTTTTAACCATGAAGTTGCTTTGAATGTCAGATTTGTTTAGGAAAAATGTTTACTCATTTGAGATGCTGGTCTGAGAGTCTGTTAGGAACTACAATATTTACAGTTTAAAGAAAAAGATAAAAAAAAAAAAAAAAAGATTTAGAGTAAAAGACTTTTTTCAAAAAATAGGTTAACAGATGTTTTTGTCTGGAATCATTCATGTGAGCAATGAGCTATTAGCCACAATTAACTTACTGGTAAAATTGAAGCATACAATGAAACTATTTTTAATATCTCTATTAATTAAAAAATTAAGTATGATCACCTGGATATGCTATAGCACCAGGCACTGCCCCTGGTATAGCACCTGGAATACCTCCTGCAACTCCAGTGTTAGAAAAACCTGTAATTAGAATTCAAATTATATATATTATTATTTTGAATTTAATTAAATGTCATTTGGGGCGGCATGCCGGCTTAGTGGTTAGCACATTTGCCTCTCCTATTGCTAGGGATCCAAGTTTGAATCTCAGTCTGGCTGGACTTTCCATGTTCTCCCTGTGTCTGCATGGTTTTCCTCTGGGTTATCCAGTTTCCTCCCACAGTCTAAAAACATGGATTTGAGGTGAACTGGATGGCCTAAATTGTCCCACATAGTGTGTGTTTATGTGAGTGTGCCCAACGATAGATTGGCACACTGTTCTAAATGTATCTGACCAGCTTCTTAGTAGATGATTATGCAGAAAATAGTAGATGATTATACCATAGACCATAGTAGATGATTATGCAGAAAATAATAAATGAATGAATAAATGTCATTCGGTCATTATGTAATTTAGAGGATGTGTTAATACTAAACGTTACAGCGTTTCATTAAACAAAGTCTAAAATAAAGTCTAATTAAAGTAAAATAATGGTACCATATTTTGGGGGTTTCATGACACCAGGGTATGCTGTATGAAAAATAAACATCATATTTATTTAAGCAAACGTTTCATGTATATTACAGCATTTGTAATGGCAATGTGTCATTACACCCATTTCTTTCCTATATGAGAGGATTTACTTCCAACTCCTGTTCCTGGAATGCCTCCTCTTCCTGCCACACCATTTCCAGTTTGTGGTACAAGTCCTAATCCTGTTTGGCCTACTTCCACAAAAACATAAATATAATCTATTTTAACTTTTACAAACCTTTAATTTAACAACCAAATTATGTAAGATTACCATATTTTGCAGCTTTAGCTGCATTAAAGCCTGAAAAAGAATAAATAAATTCATTAGCCAAGATTATTACATATTTCCTTTAATATGTATTTAATACTTAAACCTTATAATAGTTTTTAAAAGTAAAAAAATGTACTGTGTAAAACATTTAAGTACAAAAGGTCCTGGCAGGTGGTAAGATGGGGTGAGAGCGATTTTGGAATCTGGAATACCTTAAGGGAGCTAAGCGGTTAAATGCTCGTCAGTCGAGGTGTTCGTTGTTCTTTAACAACTTTAATTTTACCATTTTGTATCGGCCGGCCATAGTAATATTCCAGTGGACGCTCTCTCTCGCCTTCACTCTAGAAGTGAGGAGGACTTACCTGATGACTCCCCTATTCTCTCTGATAGGTGCTTCATCATGAAATTGAGAGTTCTCTACGGTCAGTACCCGCTCCTCCACTTGTCCACAGGGGCATTTGTCATGTGCCTGAGTCTTTTCGCACTCGTCTAATTACTTGGGCTCATTCATCCCTGTGTTCTTGTCATCCAGGTGTGCAATGTACTATACATCTTCTCCACCGTAAATACTGGTGGGAGACTTTAAATGTCAGCATTTCCCGTCTTCCACATGAGGGCGCTCGGCCCTCCTCGCCAGATTATTAGCCACAGCTGTTTCTAATCCCAGGGTATTGGCGGCCATATATATACCAGTCTCTGTTAAATCACAGTGTGTTGGTTTATCGTGTGTGCATGTGTATGAACTACGTTCTTGTTACAGTTTTGCCTTTTAGCGCTGACATGCTCCAGCCTTTGGCATCGTCCTGCTCGGGAACCCGGGTTATGCTTCCTCGGATGAGACTGCACCCTTCTACGACAGTTTCATTTTGTTTTTGGTAGCACTAATTTGCGGCTGAGTTTTGTGTTCCTTCTGTGACAGCTCTTTCAGTTTTGTGGTTTTTTGCAGCACCGCTTTGCGGCTTCGTTTTGCGTTTTGCCTTTTTGTGGAATTCAAAAAACTGTCGCTGGACTTTTGCAAGCCAAACCTGACTTTGTATCAGATTTACCTTGTTCTGATGGTTTTACCAATGTAGTTACCCTCATTGATTGTTTTTCATAGGCTGTGTTTTTTTTTTCCTTTGGCCCCTCTTCCTTCTGCGCTACAGACTGCCGAACTTCTCTTTAGGAATATATTTCTATTGTTTGGTATCCTGGAGGATATTCTCTGACCATGGCCCACAATTTACATCTGCCATATGAGGATCGTTTTTAAAAAAAATTGAGAACTATGGTAAGTTAACCCTCTGGCCAAAGTAATGGCCAGTGTGAGAGAGTTAACCAAGAACTTGGCAAGTTCCTTCAAATTTTTGCTTTTAGCAATGCCAATGATTAGGCACGTTTTCTCATTTGGGCAGAGATTGCTCAGAATTCCCTCCGTCACTCTGCTACTGGCTTTACACCTTTTCAACCACAATTTGCATTATGGGACCCTGAACCCACCAATTCTCCGGTTGTTGACGAATGGTTTGAATGTAGTTAGTGGGTCTAGGATCAGGCTAAGCTGTGGCCCCCCAGCTTGACACGTGCATGTTGGGGTTTTCTCCGGACGAGAGGGTAGCTTCCCTACGCCTTCGGGTTGGGGAATGGGTTCTGACTTGTCTGCGCTTATGCACCAAACGGCAGTTCAGAGCACCCAGCCTTCTTGGAATCTGTGGGGGGGTACTGGAAAGTGCTCCCCCTGGAGACTCTGTTGTTCTACTTGGGGGACTTCAATGCTCACGAGGGCAATGAAAGTGAGACCTGGAGAGGTGTGATTGAGAGGAACCGCCTCTCTGATCTGAACCTAAGCGGTGTTCAGTTGTTGGACTTCTGTGCAAATCACAGTCTGTCCATCATGAACACCATGTTCGAGCACAAGGGTGTCCATAAGTGCACAATGCCCTAGGCTGCAGTTCAATGATCAACTTTGTAGTTATGTCATTGAACTTGCGGCCATGTGTCTTGGATACTCGGGTGAAGAGAGGAGCTTCACCTGGTGGTGAGTTGGATCAGGTGGCGGGGGAAGATGCCGGTCAGACCAGGCAGACCTAAACGTATAGTAAGGGTTTGCTGGGAATGTCTGGCAGAAGAACCCATCAGACGGATGTTCAACTTTCAGGAGACATTGAGTCTGAATGCGCTATGTTCCGTTCCTCCATTGTTGAGGCAGCGGACAAGAGCTGTGGTCGCAAGGTAGTTGGTACCTGTTGTGGTGGTAACCCTCGAACATGGTGGTGGTCACCCCGTGTAAGGGATGCCATGAAGCTGAAGAAGGAGTCGTATCAGGCATGGTTGGCCTGTG
Source organism: Corydoras maculifer (assembly GCA_019802435.1). Lineage (NCBI taxonomy): Eukaryota > Metazoa > Chordata > Actinopteri > Siluriformes > Callichthyidae > Corydoras > Corydoras maculifer. Next base: position 119,519 of record JAFMOD010000853.1, on the reverse strand, counting down.
GGACTCCAGAAGCAGCTGACCAGTACCGACAGGCCAAGCGATTTAGGGCTTTGTGCGTCGCGAAGGCAAAAACCCGGGTGTGGGAGGAGTTTGGTGAGACCTTGGAAAGTGACTTTTGGTCGGCTCCAAGAAGATTCTGGCAAACTGTCAGGTGACTCAGGAGGGGAAAGCAGTGCGCCACAAACACAGTATATAATAGAGGTGGTGCACTGTTGACTTCCACTAGGGATGTCATTAGGCGGTAGAAGGAATACTTCAAGGACCTTCTCAATCCCACCAATATGCCCTTCAGAGAGGAGGCAGAGTCAGAGGACCCGGGAGGAGGCTTGTCCATCACTGTGGCTGAAGTCGCTAAGGTAGTCAGAGAGCTCCTTGGTGGCAGGGCTTCAGGAGTGGATGAGATCCGCCTGGAGTTTCTCAAAGCTCTGGATGTTGTGGGGCCGTTTTGGCTGACGCGCCTTTTCAAAATTGCATGGTCATCAGGGGCAGTGCCTCTGGACTAGCAGATGGGGGTGGTGGTGCCTCTTTTTAAAAAGGGGGACTGGATGGTGTGTTCCAACTACAGGGAAATTACACTCCTCAGCCTCCCTGGCAAAGTGTATGCATGGGTACTGGAGAAGAGAGTTGGACTGATAGTCGAACCTTGGATTCAGGAGGAGTAGGTTTTCGTCCTGGTCATGGAACACTGGACCAGCTCTTTACTCTCTCCAGTATCCTCGAGGGTTCATGGGAGTTTGCCCAACCAGTCTACATGTGTTTTGTGGATCTGGAGAAGGCTTTCGACTGTGTTCCTCGGGGTATTTTGTGGGAGATGCTTCGTGAGTATGGGGTAAATGGCTCCTTAACACGGGCCATTCAGTCTCTGTATTTGCGAAGCAGGAGCTTGGTTCACATGGCCGGCAGTAAGTCGGACTTGTTTCCAGTCAGGGTTGAACTCCGTCAGGGCTGTCCTTTGTCACCGGTTCTGTTCATAATTTATATGGACAGAATTTCTAGGCACAGCCAGGGGATGGAAGGTGTCCGGTTTGGTGATCTGAGGATCACGTCGCTGCTGTTTGCAGTCAATGTTGTCCTGTTAGCATCATCAGGCTGCGAACTTCAGCTCTTACTTGATCGGTTTGCAGCCGAGTGTGAAGCGGCTTGGATGAAAATCAGCACCTCCAAATCTGAGGCCATGGTTCTCAGTCGGAAAAGGGTAGAGAGCCCTCTCTGGGTTATGAATAAGATCTTGCCTCAATTGGAGGAGTTTAAGTATTTCGGGGTCTTGTTCACGAGTGATGGTAAGATGGAGCGTGAAATTGACAGACGGATCGGTGCGAGGTCAGCAGTGATGCGGACCCTATACCGGTCTGTTGTGGTAAAAAAGTGGCTAAGCCATAAGGCAAGGCTATCAATTTACCAGTCAATCTACGTTCCAACCCTCACCTATGGTCATGAGCTTTGGGTAATGACCGAAAGAACAATCGCAAATACAAGCGGCCGAAATGGGTTTTCTCCGCAGGGTGGCTGAGCTCTTCCTTAGAGATAGGGTGAGAAGCTTAGGGTCATCTGGGAGAGACTCAGAGTGGAGCCGAACAACTCACAGACCTCGGAATTTCCATCAATTCGCTCTAGCTCGGCCATCGGAAGCAGCCAAAAACCTGGAAGGATCAGAAGACGCCGTGGAGGCGGCAGTGCAGATGGGCTGATAAAATCCGCGTTCAAAACGTTTTTGATGCTCCAGAATGGATCCCATGGCCTTAGATAGGTCCAACAGTATTCTTGCCGAAGTTCGCAGAGTAAGCGCCCTTGCTCACGAAGTGCGTGTAGCTGATCCGTGGATTGAGATGCGTTCATAGTCGATTGCATCGGATCTGTCAGTGACGTCGAAAAGGACTGCGCAAACCACATGCTGAAACAGTTTATTATAAAAACTCAAAATAAGTTCTCCAGAGAGAGGAAAATGATGCAAACAAAACGTATACCGCGTATACCGCGATAGGAACTATCGTCAAGCGGTGAAGAAAAAACAAAAGAACCAAACAAACTGCGTAGACTGTGGTGTAGAATAATCCTACGGTTAATGTTGAAGGGAGAACACAAACAACAGGAGAGCATGATCCAATTCAAGGAAGAAAACCGGAAACAACGCTTATAAGCAAGAGAACCAGAAATAATTAATAAATAACAGAACAAGGAACAAGTGATTAAAATTCAGGTGAAAGAGAGCAGTTAAAGGTACTAGGTGACATTCCCTCACCAGAGTGCAAAACAGAGGGAGTAGGAGTGACATGTAAATTAACAACAAAATGGATGGGTATAATTACAGAATTCATGAAAACACAATAAAGATTATACATTATATTAAACATTATCATTGCCATATTGTAAGATAAAAACAAGTGTATTTTATGTTTAAAACAACTGCCACATCTGCATATATTCTTGAAAAATCATGCAATGAGGTGGGTATTTTTAAAACATTCTCTTCCATTACCTCTGACATACATTATATGGACAAATATACCTGGACACATCTTATAATAGTGAATTTAAATGTTCTATTCAGTCATATTGCCAAAGAAATTCTATTTATTTTGGACAACTGTATACAAATGGAACAGTTTAAGAATTGCAAGTTTCTGTTCCAAAATGGTTGGCTGAGTTTCCTGAAAAATTTTGATCTCAGTGTTTATGCTTTTTGGCGGCATGGTGGCTTAGTGGTCAGCACGTTCGCCTTTTGGCACTAGGGATTCCCGTTTCGAATCCCAATCGGGGTGGATTGTCCATGTTCTCCCCGTATTTGTGTGGGTTTCCCCCGGGTTCTCCGGTTTCCGCCCACATGGATCGAGGTCAATCTGCCCAGCGCCTGAAACGTTCTCCCCTGGATGAGAATAAGGACCCCCCCCCCCACACACACACACACACACGAACCTAGGAGAGAATAAAACGGAAGATAATGGATAGATGGATGTTTATGCTTTTTCAAAATTCCCCCGCACACTTTTCTACCAATCATGTAGAGAGCATTCCCAGAAGAAAGATCACTGTTGTATTTTTTAAAAGAAAAGAAACTGAGAATGAGATGTTAAAGCTACATTTAAAATGTTGGTATCCAAACAGTTTTGTTATATAATGTATCAAGTAAATATTTTTTAGTAAAAGTAAATAAACATGCACATTTTAGTATGACGTCTGGAATAGCACCTGCCCCACCACTTACTCCTATATTTGGGCTGCCTATATATAGTAAAACATAATTAAGTTACATTGTATTTGTTCACAACAGTGTATTATTATATGCATACCCATTATATTGGTCTTACCATATTTAGGTGGCTTTACGCCACCAGGATATGCTGCAACAATAATAGATATATTTAAGTATCTTGGTAGAGCTGAAACCTGAAGAGGGCAATAACACTAAAAAATAACAAATTTAAATATTTTAAATAATTTAAAATTTACTTTTATATAACATCTTACTGAAATAAGACTAATAAAAACACACATACATTTGGTAATGTACTGTATTGTTAATGAATAAATTATAATTACTTCCAACAGCAGGTCCTGTTCCAGGAATTCCTCTTGTTCCACCAACTACTCCAGCACTGGGTCCAATTCCTGCTCCACCTGAATGTAAAAATGTGACCTGCATAAAACACTTTTAATATATTGTATAAGTAGTATTTTTTTCATAAATGTTTGCAAAAGTCATGTCATATTTAAATATACACCCTTTAGAACATGATTATTGACAAAAACATGACATTTGACCAGGAGTGTTCAAATCTACTTTATGTAAATATGAAGAAAGTAATTAGGCTATTATGTAATGTTAAATTTACATGGTTATATTCACTTTAGTATAATTAAGTTATTATATTATGTAGATTTTGCAGCAGCATAACCCATTATAGTTTTTGTTCACTGAAAATATTACTTATATAGCTTAATAACTTTTGTTAAAATCATTTTAATTTAATTTAATTTAATTATACATTTTTTAGATTTCACGTTGTCTTTCTAGACCTGCTACATCACTAAATCCAACCACTCCAGTACCAGTACCACCACCTGCACCAGGACCACTGGTGGTAAGTAACCACTGTATTTTAAAATAAATATCTGTTCTTTTTACTCACTACATTTCCAAAACAGGTTCGTTAGATTTTTTCCCCCGATTATATCACTTTATTCCATTCATGCAGTTAATGCAGTTCAAATCGGAATCCTAATGAATGTTCAACGGGGAAGGCAGAGGAGATAGAAGGTGGGGAGCAAAGCGAACTTGTGATTGAATGGATGACAGGCAAAGACCAAGCATTAACCTAGCTGGCTCAACAAACACATCATGGTGAAGGAGATAGTTGTGTGTGCCAAAGAATGAAGCGCTCATGGCATTTAAGACTTTAGTGTCAAATGTGAAAATGCACATTGAAGTAACTGAGCGATAATGTATTTCAGGTCCATTCAATATTCAATACATTTTATTTGGCTCAATACTTTAGCCAGTGTTCTGACGAGTTGTGCTATACTTGTTGTTTAAATAAAACAATAGTTCTGAGTTTAAAATTTTAACTCTTGTTGAGCCCTAACTTCAAATCTCTAATTTAAACTGCAAGTTAATGTTAAAATATAAGGCACGGAAGGAAGGACAAGTTAAACACCCTATGCTTTTGATTAATTAGCTGACTTTTGATTGAATTTTAATATTATACTATTTATTACCTTTTTACTTTAAGTACATGTAGGTGCATGTACTTTTATACTTGAGTATATATATATATATATATATATATATATATATATATATATATATATATATATATATATATATATATATATATATACATACACATACACACACACAGTGCATCCGGAAAGTATTCACAGCGCTTCCCTTTTTCCACATCTTCTTACGTTACAGCCTTATTCCGATTCGTATTACATTAATCTCTTTTCTCAAAATTCTACACAAAATACCCCATTATGACCATGTGAAAAAAAGTTTTCTTGAGAGTTTTGAAAATTTATTAAAAATAAAAAACTAAGAAATCACATTTACATAAGTATTCACAGCCTTCACCATGAAGCTCAAAATTGAGCTCAGGTGCATCCTGTTTCCACTAATCATCCTTGATGTGGTAAATCCAGTTGATTGAACATGATTTGGAAAGGCACACACCTGTCTATATAAGGTCTCACAGTTGAATGCATGTCAGAGGGCAAACACGAAACATGAAGTCAAAATTGTCTCGAGGCACTGTCAGAAATTTTAAATTTCTTATACATAATGAGAGTCCCAATATGGCTGAAAGACAAACAAAGGAACTCTGATTTTGCCGCCACTGGGAAAATACTGGGCTAGGATTGGCTGATTTAAAACCTAGGGGGGTAATTTGTGATTGGCTTAGGCATGTAAGGGGCGGGAACTAGAAATAACAGATATATACGCAGGTAAACACTGCGGGGGGCGCACTTTCACTCAGACCCAGAGGCAGACAGCATCGGAACGCTGAGGATGGCAGACTGACGGTGTCCATGAAGTTTTCTTTGTCCTTAATAAATGATTTGAGGCAACCATTTTTGCATCAGCTCGTTCTTTCTGCCTTTTTCAAAATCAAAAGATCCTAACAAATGGTAGCCAGAGGATGGTTTTGAAAATAGGCAAAAGAACAATAAAATTTCGGTACTGGACCTGGACTTCTGATTTGATGCACACTCATTACAGGTGCGCCGAAGGTAAGCAGATTTACTGCATAGTTTAGCTGCATTCAATATTTAGTGTAATGAGTGTGTGTTAATGCCGGAGTCCGTAAGTGTTATAAATTGTTACAATAATCAGTAGAATTCTTCATTTACACTGGAAGGTAGATTTATTTGGTACCATTCCTGATATTAGCACCGCAGTTTACGCTCGAGTGTAAAACTGTAGTTGATGCGTTATATTTAAGAGGAACGCACGAAAGTGGTGCGAAGTTGGAGAAAGATCCCACGCCCCACATTTGGGTTATAAGCGTTTCATGGATAGAACTGGGTTCTAGGCGCTTTTATGGCTTAACTGGGTTTGTGAAACAGGGTTTCAGACCAGCAATTAGGAAATAAGGAATCGGAGTATTATTCAACGGGGTAGGCGACAGAGTTCGTATCCAATGGTTGGAAAAATAGCTGATTATTGACTAGAACGATCGTGAGAGGCCTAGGGTCCCGTCGTGCCTGAATAGCAGGTTAAATTTCCAAATAGAGGCTAAATTCTAAATTTCTCTGGTGCGAATATCAGGGAAATCTTGTATGTATGTTTGTATGTGTATTTGTCTTGTCTTGTGTGGAGCAGCAACTCATGTGTGCACGCTGGTGATTGAAATAAGCTCAAAAGGTAAAGTTCTGTTTTGTGCTTGATGTTTTATTTGAGAAAAAGGGGGGGTTCATTTTGTGGTAAGTAATTTAGCTGGTAAGTAAGTGTTCAGCTTGGTAAGTAATATTTGTGTTCTGCTTGTGTGTTATACAACCTAAATTAACTTAATTAAAATGGCTGACTTAACTTCAGGACAACTAGCACACACCTAGCCAAAGGCTAAAATTTTAGCAGCATGTTAGAGTTGAGTTGGAACAAGGGATTTAAAATGGCCGCCCCAACCTCACGTATAGCTCCTCCTACATAGCATATGATCAATGCAATGCTTGCAGCCCTTCACCCACCTTAAGTTACCTGTGTTGGGTGTCATTACAGGGTACACCAGCAGATGGCGCCATAGATCACTGGGCCATATCCCAATAGACAGCCTGTGCCCAACCAATAAGATTTTAATAAAATACCTCCAGCTCACCTTCCAAATTAGTCATGTGTCCTCCACAGGTCGAGAAATTATCCCAGCACCAATTGCTACTTGTGGTGCAGGTGTTGAACATTTTGGTTTTCTAATTAACACTGGGGCCACTGCTTCAGGAAATACAGTAGAATACTTAGTACAAATAGGGAACATTTACTACAAATACACTCACTACCATGGGATGCTCGGAATCTATTCATACTCAATTCATACTCAATTCATACTCAATTCATACTCAATTATACTACGCCACTGGTTCTGGAATTTGGAAATCTGCAATTAATCCACTACTTTTAATAATTATTATTTTAGATCCCCCATCTTCTTTTTACTGTCTGCCACACACAGATGTTGGTGATGGTACAGGTGTTTAACAGTGATTTGTTAATGCAGCAGTGCCTGGGCCAAATCTTACTTCCGGTTACCATCAACTTTACTTCTAAAAGGTTTTGCATATGGCTCTGATTTCACCTCTTGTACCAGTAATCAAACGTCAGAAAATACCACCTCTAAGATAACGACTGTTTTATTGCCACTTATATCCAATTACTCTATAGCTCTGCAAAATAGATGTGTTTTAATAAGACTGAAGTTCCAGAATTCATCTAGTTTCTAAAATAAATGATTATTTGTAGCAGCACATCTTTGTGATTTAAAATTGCTGTTTCTTTTCCATAATATATTAAAAGCCTTTGTATTGCGCTTATTTAAATTTCAAAATGAAGTCATGCCATGTTCTTAAATTCTTACACAGGTGCTTGAGTGATTCAGCAATCTAATTCGCCATCACAACACAGTGGACACAGTTTTACATTGAGCGTTGGGTTTATAGGGTTTGGAGTGACACCCCTCCTCCAAACACTTAATACTTTGTGCTATGTGTGTCAGAGGAAGTGCGTGCCAGCATTAACTATTTAAACAGAAATGAGGGTTAGTTTTTATGATTTTCATGTATTTTAATGTTGGGATCCCAGATAATATATTAAGCCTATATTACTGCTGATTCAGACAAATGTGACGACATTTGTATACTGGATCAGATATTATGGTAAAAAGGCCATAATGACTAAATTGTCACCATTAACTGAAGGGAGTCAAGTGTGGGTGTTAAGTTGAATAGTACACAGCAGGTAAGATGCTGTGTTTGGGTGAAGTATGGGGTAATAGCTAGATTAGAAGGTAAAAGGAAGTGAATCTTGATTGAAATAGTGGAAGAGGTTTGAAAGGAATGACAGAAAACACCATTTTCAAGCATAAAAGAGGATTTATGGGATATTCTTAAGGATATACCCCGTAACTTATAGTTTAACATCCTTGCCAGCTCTTAAGAGAGCTGATATGAGTTGATATAGACATGGTGAAACTTTTAGAAAGTGTGGTGACTAATGGCTGGAAACAACAGAAATGTAATGGAGATAGCAGGTAGGGAACGCATGTAAAGGGCAGTTAGGTGATGTGGTGGAAATTCATAGTTTGCCACATAAACAATGGGAAAAGACAGTAACACACCATTGTATTTGCAAATACCCAATAAGCATTTAAGCATGGTTATGGAGGAGTTAAACACAATTACTATGATGACTGCATATAAAAACTTAAAAAAATATATGTGTATATATATATATATATATATATATATATATATATATATATATATATATAAAGTCTTTTCATACTGTGCACTGTAACTGTAACCTCACTTGGTGACAAGTTTCGTGACAATGATACATACATTTCAGCTATTGGCACCTTTGCTAGTCTTATTGTATTTGATGCAGTTTTTATGGCCGAACATTTGGTACTTTATTGTCTTCTGTAGTCCTTAATGAGGTTTAAAATTGCAGAACAATGTGTTGTGATTCCCTTCGGTCCATGGACTTATCCTCACCTACAGGTTTACAGTCTGATGTAACAGGTGGCTGAATTTAGTGCTTTTTCAAGCTTGTTATTTCACCATAAAATTTGCAAATTCAGAATTGTTATGGAAATTATTTAGAAAAAGCTTCTCTGGGTTCCACTAATTGTTATTTGGTTTGAAATAATGTGATTGGGTTGATTTTCACATTTTGATCTTTGCTTTTCCCTCTTAACCAAAGTAGCCACTAATACTGGTGCTGACCATAGGTCTGATTACATAATAAGTCATGTAGCATACAGTAAAGATAATGAAATAAAATAATAGACTAATTTCTTACTTAAATAGTAAATAGAAGGATAAATTAGTTGGTTTTCAATCTTCCCCATATAGAGTTTGCGTATGGGTGAGTGAGTGTGTGCCCAGCGATAGAGTAGGGCACTGTCCTAGGTGTATCTGCCTAGCGCCTGAAACTTTCTCCCTGTGATGGACATGGAGAACCCTCATGCAACTTTAGTACAGAATTAAGTAGAAGGTAATGTGATGAGAGTCTCAGATGAATAAAAAGAGTATTAAACACAGAACTGGAAAAAACATGATACTTTAGGGTAATTCTTGCTATATTGCTATATATACAATAGTCTTGGTGATATGACAAAACACTTATTTTACGCATAAACATACTACCGTTTTATTTTCTGCACTCACCAGTGGTACACACTAAACACTTTGAGAAATGCTGTGTCTCTCTCACACACACACACACATTAGTTTCTTCTCTTTGAGACACTGTGCTGCTTTATGACATACTACCTTGTCATCCTAAATGACTCAGGTAATGAAGATATACCATGCATAACTGCATGATGTCATAGGTCTAACAAGTGGGAATATCACTTACAATGTTTGTGTTATGAACAATATGATAATGGCACATCCTTATTGGTCAGTATACAGCCAAAATCCACTGTGGTTAGAAATTCTGATTTATTAATTTATTTTATCCCATTATACTGATACAGTAGCCAGTTCTAGCCTTACTAACATCTTATGGTTAAAAGCAAACCTATCGATTTTAAATTTTGTGGTAACATGTCCACATATTTTTGCTTTAAAAATTATTTTGTAGATTGGTTGTTATATACATCAGGATTAAGATCCATAGAATATTTGATTTTCTACATTCCCTATGTTTTAACTATTTTTCCCTTGCGGTTTTGAAACGGCTTCCAACAGATCATTTAATATTCGTTTACATTTTCATTTCAACGGCTGTTTTAGTAGTGTGGGAAAATATTTGGTGAATCGCTGTTGCATCAGTTCACTAAATACATTTTCCTTTTGAAATGGCACATTTTTATTGCAGTTGTTTTATGTGGACAGGTGCCAAATATATAGAGACAGTATTGTATACATATATACTGCACAATTATTTGTCAAACAAAGCTGTTGTAATTGTTGCATTTTTTGTAGATTTTGTACAGTAAGCTGTCCCTGGAGGAGTTTATTAATAGTGAAAAAAGTGACCATCCATTGTGCAAATGTGGCAGTGTGACCCAAGCAGTGCTGGACAGTTCTGATAGATGTGTCCACCACGTTATCCTCCAGTGTTTTATTTATTTTATTAGGGTTTGTTTAATGTATATATTATAGGGCATCGACCAATTCATTTAGGTAAAATAATTCATAATGAAAATATATGGGAAAATGTTGAGCATGTAGCCACATGCAGTAAGAATTTAATTTTTATTTTATACAGCGTTTGTATGGTCTGGTTTTGGTTTTGTTAGTTTTAAGGTCTCATGGTTTTACTTTTCCTTAAGTGTAAACTAGGTTGGTTATTGGTGCACTCTTTCACTCTGCTTTAAATTTCCACACAGTGATAATCTTTTAAACATCAACATACTGGTTAAATTAAACTACCACATTTAGCTTTTACTAAACCATTTGTGTTTCAGAAGTATTTTGTCTGAGGTTAACTTTCATTCCTTGTTTTGGCCTTTAACATGCTTGTTTGAAGGATTTATTTTGGCTTCAAAACAGAGCACATTATTCTCGAGCTATTGGAGTTCCTCTTTCCAACAGATATAAAATTCAGTCCTGATCCCATGTCCTAAACCTGTTCTCTAGATGATCGGTGTGTTTCAGATTAAATGCGGCTGGATGTAGGGGTGAAACTAGATTCTCTAGGAAGTGGAGTCCCAGGAACAGAGTAAGTGGTGATCAGGAGGGATCGGCTGTGAGGATGCTAATCCTCGGGGCAATGGAGTCCAGTCCCTGGAGCAAGAAGAGGATGCTTCTCTGGATGTGTCAACAGACCTATTCAGGGTGGTATAGAGGTATTGCTAACTTTGCTTTTAGAAAGTGATGACGACGAGGGTGCTGCTGCTGATGACGGAGAACCGCTGACAACAAGGGAGCTGCCATTGATGACAACGATGATGACAACAGGAGGACAACAACAATAAAAGGAACTGATAGAAGGAACTTCAAGAACTGACGAGGGAATGCTGGGACCACAGAACTAAAAGACTAAAGCAGATACTGACCAGGAAAACAGAACCTTGAATAATCTTCAGGGAAAGTTTCTGCAACAGTGCTGCAAGGGGGTTGTTATTTTGGGTTTGTGAGTGTAGGGACGGAGGCTGTCTCATTAGGCGCAGTCTCTATTAGTATAATTGATAGATGTTTGTTTTTAAAATTGTGTTTTCAGCCTATATGGCCATGTAATATGTTGGGCACCGTCAAGAGGGGTTTTAGTTAGAGGGGGTAGTTTAATTAGCGCTCTGCCTCCTCAGCATTCAGTTATGTGAACTAAAAATTTGTATTGGAATTTGTTGCGTTTAGATTTGAGTTAATTGAGTTGTGATAACATTCAAATTTTTAGAAATGGTAATGTGTAAAGTTTGGCTTAAAATTTATGGCCGAATAAGTTTTTAATTTAAAATTTATTAATGGGAGCATGTAGTTGCTCCCATAGGGGGGAATTGTCAGAAATTTTTAATTTCTTATACATAATGAGAGTCCCAATATGGCTGAAAGACAAACAAAGGAACTCTGATTTTGCCGCCACTGGGAAAATACTGGGCTAGGATTGGCTGATTTAAAACCTAAGGGGGTAATTTGTGATTGGCTTAGGCAGGTAAGGGGCGGGAACTAGACATAACAGATATATACGCAGGTAAACACTGCGGGGGCGCACTTCCACTCAGACCCGGAGGCAGACAGAATCGGAACGCGGAGGATGGCAGACCCGCTGGCCAGCGTGAGTTACTGACGGTGTCCATGAAGTTTTCTTTGTCCTCAATAAATGATTTGAGGCGACCATTTTTGCATCAGCTCGTTCTTTCTGCATTTTTCAAAAGTGGCCTCCATCATTCATAAATGGAAAAAGTTTGGAACCACCAGGACTCCTCCTAGAGCTGGCCGGCCGTCTAAATTGAGCGATCGGGGAGAAGGGCCTTGGTCAGGGAGGTGACCAAGAACCCGATGATTACTCTGTCAGAGCTCCAGCGTTCCTCCGTGGAGAGAGGAGAATCTTGCAGAGGGACAACCATCTCTGCAGCAATCCACCAATCAGGCCTGTATGGCAGAGTGGCCAGGCAAAAGCCACTGCTTAGTAAACGGCACAAGGCAGCCCGTTTGGAATTTGCCAAAAGGCACCTGAAGGACTCTCAGACCATGAGAAACAAAATTCTCTGGTTTGATGAGACAAAGATTGAACTATTTGGTGTGAATGCCATGCGTCATGTTTGGAGGAAACCAGGCACTGCTCATCACGAGGCCAGTACCATCCAGCATGGTTGTGGCAGCATCATGCTATGGGAATGTTTTTCAGCAGCAGGAACTGGCAGACTAGTCAGGATAGAGGGAAAGATGAATGCAGCAATGTACAGAGACATCCTGGATGAAAACTTGCTCCAGTGCGCTCTTGACCTCAGTTGGGGCGATGGTTCATTTTTCAGCAGGACCACGACCCGAAGCACACAGCCAAGATCTCAAAGGAGTGGCTTCAGGACCACTCTGTGAATGTTCTGGAGTGGTCCAGCCAGAGCCCAGACTTGAATCCGATTGAACATCTCTGGAGAGATATGAAAATGGCTGTGCACAGATGTCTCCCATCCAACCTGATGGAGCTTCAAAGGTACTGCAAAGAAGAATGGGCAAAACTGCCTAAAGATAGGTGTGCTAAGCTTGTGGCATCATATTTAAAAAGACTTGAGGCTGTAGTTGCTGCCAAAGGGGGTTCTACAAAGTATTAAGCAAAGGATGTGAATACTTATGTAAATATGATTTCTTTGTTAAGATTTTAATAAATTTTCAAAACTCTGAAGAAAATGGTCATAATGGGGTATTTTGTGTAGAATTTTAAGGAAAGAGATTAATTTAATACAATTTGACATAAGGCTGTAACGTAACAATATGTGGAAAAAGTGAAGCGCTGTGAATACTTTCCGGATACACTGTATATTAACAACTTTTACTTAAGATATTATTTTACAATATACTAATACTTTTACTTAAGTAAGGGGCTTCAGTACTTCTGCCACCTCTGCCTAGGACCAGAAATAACATGCAAATTAACAATAACTTAACTTGACCCACATTTTGTCCTCCAGGAAATTAAATAAGTGAACATTATCTTGTTTGGCACTTCAAGTGTAAGGTGTGAAAAGGGCTGGGACCATACCATATTTTGCAGCTTTGGCTTGAATAGGTAAAATGCCACCAATACCTGCAAAATAAAATAAAAACACATATGGCTTGAGAATAAAGTTTACCTTTGGAAGAGTGAAATGGAACAATGCAACTGTTGTATGTGAGTGCAAGTAAAGAGATGGGTCAGTCACTATTGTTAATTTAATCTTTATATACCTTTTTATCATCCCTACTGGCCCTCATGATGTCCTTACTGTCTTAAAACATGTCTTTTTCATGCCTAGGTTGTGATGTTACTTTTGTTAGCGTTTTCTAATTCATGAATGGAATTCATTAATGATATTCGCTAATTGGATGATAGTGTGAACAGAGAGTTTAATTTTCTGAATAGCATCTGAGATGTCCAGGTAGCTGTTCCATTGATTGCTGTTAAGGGGAATTGCAAGTCACACACTGATTGGTTTATTGCATGTTACACACAAAACACACCTATACTTAATAAAGAAAATTACATGGCTTTTGGGAATTGCAAGTCACAAAAGAAGAACTTTATGAACATTATGATAGCAAACATACATTGACATGCCCCAAATCAGGCTGTGGAATGTACGATAGATGGCTTATCTGAAGACTGTTAAAATAGGGTCCTCTTAACAATACAGTGGGTTGCAAAAGTATTCATACCCTTTGAACTTTTCCATATTTTGTCACATTACAACCACAAACATAAATATATTTCACTGGAATTTAATGTGAAAGACCAACACAAAGTGGTATACAATTGTGAAGTGGAATGAAAGTTATACATGAATCAACAATTTTTTTACAAATAAAAAACTGAAAAGTGCGATGTGAAAAATTATTCAGCCCCCCTGAGTCAATACTTTGTGGAACCACCTTTTGCTGC